>JAQZBX010076692.1:0-14391 GCA_029593785.1 Cabassous unicinctus | reverse complement strand
CCCCTTGCTGCTTGTGTTTGCTGTGTGTTTTTTCTGTGTCTGCTTATCTCCCCCTTGCTGTGAGGTCTTGCTGCATCAGCCCACCACGCAGCGCGGGCCGGCCGGCCTGCCCTCACAAGGAGGCCCTGGGAAGCGAACCCGGGGCCTCCCATATGGTAAACGGGAGTTCTATTGATTGAGCCACACCCGCTTCCCTAGAGCAGGGGTTCTTAACAAGGGGTCTGTGAGCTTGACTTGAAATAAAAAAAACAAACCATTATTCTTGTGGGGACGTGTTGGTGTAGGTGTGATATATTTATTAAATAATGCACAGTGTAGTGTGGACTTAGTAAGGGGTCTGTGGTTTTCACTGACTGGCAAAGGGGTCTGTGGAACAAAAAAAAGTTAAGAACCCCTGCCTTAGAAGAACTTAAATGTTAGTGGAGAGGATACAGGGTCAACAAGTTTCAAAACTCTGGAAGGCACCATTCACATTGTATTCTATGGGAATGGTGTCCCCTTGAGTTGTGCAATGGGGTGGCACAAGTAGACAAGGCATCAAAAGAGAATTATTTTTAAAATAAGCATTCTTATACTGGTATATTTTTGGGGAATTCTACATAAAAATCGCAATGAATACTAATTTTTTACTTTTTCAACATTCTGTACACTACTCTAATGTTGAGAAAAGTGAAAAATTTTCTATTTAGAATGTAAAAGTAACCAGAAACTTTTAAATTTATAAAATCTAAATTAGTTAGAGGACCATGTGAATATCTTAGCTCTGTCCTTGCAAAAGAATTTTCTATGATTGAGCTACATTGTGGTCACACTTCACCTAATGCATAGCTTGGGACTAATTTTATACTCTTGCCTAAAATCTATTTTGTCTAGGGTTGCCAGATAAAACACAGTTATGTGTGAATCCCAGATAAGGGATTTTTTAGTAGACATATTTCCCAAATATTATACTAAAAATGTATTGTTTATCTCACATTCAAATTTATTCTAGCATCTAGTATTTTCCTTTGCTGAATCTGGCAACCTTAGCTTTGTCCCACTGGTAGTGATTGAGTAACTGTGGCTGAGAAACTGCTATCTAGAGAAAAACTTTTCATCTGCAAGCCCAGTGTCAATATCCTTTCCAACAGTGCTGTGAGGTAGGCAGGGAAATTATTATGACATTAATTCCACAGATAAAGAAAATGGGATTCAGCAAAGCGTTGCTTTGTCCTAGCACAGTGGTTCTCAAAGTGAATACTTTGGACCATTAGCCTCTGCAACACCGGGAACCTATTAGAAATGCAAATTATCAGGGCCCACCCAGACTTACTGACACAGAAACTCTGGGGGTGGGCCCAGCAATTTTATTGAGATATATTCACATACCATACAGTCCATCCAAAGTGTGCAATCAGTGGCTCTCAGTAAAATCACAGAGTTGTGCGTTCATTACCACAATCCATTTTACAACATGTTCATTACTGCAAAAAGAAAACTCCGCATGCCTTAGCAATCTCGCTATCCTTCCACAGCCCTACATAACCACTAATAAAATTCTGTCTCTATAGATTTATTTATATTTACATTTTTTAAAAAATTTGTGTTTACAAAGAAATCATACATGACATATAGGATCCCCACACACAACACCAACACCCATATCTTGGATTGTTGTAGAACATTTGTTACAACTGATAAATGAGCATCCAAATATTACTAATAACTGTATAGTCCATAGATTACATTAGGTGTATATTTCCCATAAACCATCCTATTATTACCACCATGTGTTATTATTGTACATTTGTTATAGTTCATGAAAGAATGTTCTCATATTTGTACTGTTAACCAGTACATCACCCACCTCAGGGTTCACTGTGTTATTTGGTCCCATGCTTTGTACAATCCATCCAAAATGTATACTCAGTGGCTCTAAGTTTCATCATAGAGTTGTGCTCTCATCCCCACAGACAGTTTTAGATTGTTTTCATTACTTCAAAAAGACAGATCCCCCTACCCCCTTATACTCACCTATTGTTAAGCCTTGGCCTTGATATAGTATCTTCATTGACCATGATGCAACAGTATTACAATAGTATTATTAACTATAGTCCATAGGTTACATTAGTTGTATTTTTCCCATGTATCACACTATTCTTAACACCTTTGTAACAGTGATGTACATTTGCTCTAGTTAATAGGAGAACATTAACTTCAACATTCAATATTGTCAACATTCTTGTATTTGTACTATTATCCACAGTCCTCATCCACCAACGAGCCCAATATTATCCTCTAGCTTTTTTTCAATTGACATCCAGGTCCCTTGACTAATTCTTTTGGCCTCAATCACATTTTAAGACAGAGGTGTTCAATATATTCACTATAATGTGCTACCATTAACTCTATCCATTTTCCCACATTTGCATTCAACCTTACCAAAAATTCTACATGGGAAGTGGGTGTAGCTCAGTGGTTGAGTGCCTGCTTCGCATGTATGAGGTCCCGAGTTCAATCCCCAGTATAAATACATACATACATACATACATACATTTTTACATACATTAAGCATCACCTCCTCCTTATCAACCCTCATTCTATCTCCTAGTGACCTATACTCTAGATTTTAACTCCCTGAGTTTACACATTGTATTTGGTTCATGTTAGTGAGACCACACCATATTTGTTCTCTTGTGTCTGGCTTATTTCACTTAATATAATGTCCTCAAGGTTCATCCATGTTGTCATATGCATCCCGATTTCATTTTTTTCTTACAACTGAATAGTACTCCATTGTATGTATATACCACATTTTGTTTAAGCATTCACTTGTTGATGGACATTTGGTTTGTTTCTATCTTTTGGCCATTGTGAATAATGCTGCTATAAACGTAAGTGTACAAATGTTAGTTCACGTTCCTGTTTTCAGTTCTTCTGAACATATTCCTAGTAGTGGATGATACAGCAATTCTCTATTTAGCTTCCTGAGGAACTGCCAAACTGTATTCCACAGAGGTTGTACCATTCTACATTCCCACCAACAGTGAATGAATGTTCCTATTTCTCTACATCCTTTTCAGCAATTATAGTTTACTGTTTGCTAAATAATGGCCATTTTATAAGGTATAAAATTATATTGCATTGTAGTGGGTTTTTTTTCTTTTTAAAAAAAAATCAATTTTATTGATATATATTAATAAAACATACGGTTCATCCAAAGTGTACAGTCAGTGGTATTTGGTATAATCACATAGTTGTGCATTCATCACTTCAGTCATTATTAGAGCATTTTCATAATTTCAATAATAATAAACAAAAAACAGACGAACAATAAAGAAAATTCCTCACCTCTCAGTCTCTCTCTGTTTGCCATGCTGTACATAGCTGCTATTTCTGGCTATTCTTGCACAATTATTTATTTGTTTATTAAGCAGTATTAATGAGATATATTCACATACCATATGATCTATCCAAAATATATAATCAGTGGCTTATATTATAATGACAATGTTGTACATTCATCTAAAAAATTTTAGAACAGTTTTATTACTCCAAAAATAAAGACTCCACACCCCTGAGCATTCCTTCCCCAGCCCTACATAACCACTAATCTAATTTCATCTTTATAAATTGACTTATATTTACATTTTATATAAATGGAATTATACAATATGTAGTACTCTTTGGTCTCCTTCACTTAGTATAATGGTTTAGGTTTTTTTTGGTGTGATAGTAACATTTTGTAGTATTAACCTACATTTGTTCAGCTTCAAAGAAAAACGGTCTTATATATACAATTTTACCCACATTCATATTTCACGTAATGTATTTATATTTCACATAATATATTTAGTTCATAATAGCTCAGTCATATAATATTTGCCCTTTTGCGTCTGGCTTGCTTCACTCAACATAATGCCCTCCAGGTTCGTCCATGTTGTCATACGTTTTACGACTTCATTTCTTCTTACCACTGCTTAATATTTCATTGTGTGTATACTACACAATTTGTTTATTCATCCATTGATGGACACCTGGGTTTTTTCTAACTTTTGGCTATCGTGAATAACACTGCTATGAACATCGGTATGCAGATGTCTATTCGTGTCACTGCTCTTAGTAGTTCTGGGTATGTACCTAGCAATGGTATTGCTGGATCCCATGGCAAGTCTATAGTCAACTGCCTTAGGAACTGCCAAACAGTCCTCCACAGTGGCTGTACCATTCTACATTCCCACCAACAGTGAATAAGCATTCCTATCTCTCCACATCCTCTCCAATATTTACAGTTTTCTGACTTTTTAATAGCAGCCAGTCTAATAGGTGTGAAATGGTATCTCATTGTAGTTTTGATTTGCATTTCCCTAATCACTAGTGATGTTGAACATTTTTTCATGTGTTTCTTTGCCATTTGTATTTCTTCTTTGGACAGTTGTCTTTTCAAATCTTTTGCCCATTTATTTCCCATTTTTTTCATTTATTGAAGTATATCACTCATACATAAACATACATAAACAATAAATGTATGGTAATAGTTGTGAACTTACAAAACAAACATACCTAACATCATACAGGGCCCTCATCCTACCACCAATACCCTGCATAGTTGTGAAACATTTTTAACTAATGATTAAAGAGCATCCTCAAAATATTATTACTAACCAAAGTATCTTACATTTTCTCCCCAACCCACCCTATTATTATTATGATTATTTTTATATCATTTATCCGTGAATGTACATAAACAATAAGTGTATAATAAAAGTTGTGAACTTACAAAGCAAACATGCATAACATCATACACGGGTCCCATACATCAGCCCACCACCAACACCTTGCACTGTTGTGAGACATTTGTTACAAATTATGAAAGAATATCATCAAAATCTTACTACTAACTATAGTCCTTATCTTAAGTTTGGTGTATTTTTCCCCCAACCTACCCTATTATTATTTTTTAAATATGTCTTTATGACAGAAGTTGTAAACCTACAAAACAATCATGCACATGTGCAGAATTCCCATACAACACCCCTCTATCAAGACACCACAACGTGGTGGAATATTTGTTACAGATTATGAGATAATATCATCAGATTATTACCAGGTCCATAGCATACATTTGGCACACTTTTTCCATACTCCCATATTATCAACACAGTACATCTTTGGCATAGATGCATGAATATTACATTTTTACTGTTAACCACAGTCCATAGGTCACTCCAGTTGTATTTTTCCTGTGCTTCTCCACATTCCCACCATCCTCCAATAGTGAAGTAAATCTGCTCTAGCCCAAAAAGGACACTCTTGCATCTGTACCATCAACCACAATTCTCATCTACTTCTGGGGTTACTGTGTTATTCAGTCTCTAGATTATTCTCTAGCTTTCTGTTAATTGGCATTTAAATCCCTAGGGATGCTTGCTGCTCTCAGAATTCTCTCTTTGTCTTTGGCATTTGACATTCCGATTAGTATGTGTCTCAAAGTTGGTCTATTTGGATTTATTTGGATGGGAGTACGTTGTGCTTCTTGGACATGGATATCTATGTCCTTCAATAGGGTTGGCAAATTTTCTACCATTATTTCCTCAAATATTCCTTCTGCCCCTTTTTCCTTCTCTTCTCTTTCTGGGATGCCCATGACACATATGTTTGCACACCTCTTGCTGTCATTTCGTTCCCTGAGAAATTGTTCAATTTTTTCCATTCTTTTCTCCATGTGTTCTTTAAAGTAAGGTTAAAATTTCACTTGACTCAAAGATCCTTCAAGATCTGGTTGCCACCAACCTCCTCAGTCCTCGTTGTTACTTCTCCCCGTTGCAGATGGCACTGCACCCAGGTTCTAACATTATTTCCCAGCCCTTGCCTGTACTCCCTGCCCCTGGTCAGGGCCCAGCTTAACCTTTACTGTCACCAATGTTTGCTTGTTTAACCTCTGGTGTCTCTTCTCCCACTGGATTTTAATCTCTGTGAGGTCAGGGACAGTGTCACACTACCTAAGCACATCATATGTGTGCAGTAAATATTGCCAAATAAATGAATGAAGACTAGAACAAATGGATGAATCCCACACTGTGAGGTTCTTCCACTGGCAAGTCTGGCCTTTCCAGAAGTGTCCTCTGCTTAGAAATAACAATGGCTTTGCTGCCATCAAAATGTTCATTCTCTCTTTGGCAGGATCTCAGCCAGTAGGAAGAAAAGTAACTGACTGTCTGAATTTACTCAAAAGGCATATATGTTAGTGTATTAGTTCTCTATAACTAAAAGGGGATTCTTGTGTTGTTTATAATCGGGAGAAGCTGGAAAGCAGCTCTTGTGCATATTCACAACACGGTAAAATCTTTATGATATATTAAGTGAATGAAACAGTGTGTAAAATTCTGGATACAGAATTATCCTTTTTTTAAATCTTTGTGTTAAAGCACATAAATATAAGATCTGCATTGCATAAAGATGTTAAATATGGTTTCCTAATCTATGAAATGAGGGCAATAATAATTCTATATCTCATAGTGTTGTTATAAAAATGAAGTCAACTTATTCATAAAATTCCACAGCCATCCCCTGGAACAGTCAGAAGTGCTCAGGATTATTATTTTGTTAATATCGTCATCACATCTGGGTGGAGAAATTACAGGCAATCTTCTTTAGGCTCACTGTTTTTTTTTTTCTAAATTTAAAAACTTTTACAAGAATTATAGGTTCTGTTTGAAACCAGATAAAAATAGTTTGGCTAGAAAGACAACTTTTTAATTTGAAGAAAGTCCTAGCCCTAGGAAAGTTTTTGAAGTAGATAATTCTAATTAGTTTTCTACTCGTTCACTTTTCAAAGTTTGTGGAGTTTCCCTTCTCTACTTCCTTCCCTTATGCCTAGTTGATTGGCTAGTAAGTATGTCCTACTAAATTCTTTCCTGAAAAAAAGTTCAATTATCATCTGTCACAACAGTTTTCATTTTTGTAAGGGTGTTTTAGGAAGAAAATGTCCCAAGGAGCCACATATTACCTAGAAGATACCTTAGAGTCTATCTAGTTTAGTCCTATCATTTTACACATGACTAAACTAAGTTTGCAAAGGGTGAAATTTGTATCCACGCAGTCAATTACCTGACCAGCTTGGCCTAGATTGCTGGTGTCCTTATTGGCTCAGCCTCTAATATGCAAAGGGTAACTTTGAGCACAGTGACCCATGAAGAATGTTTTATACCGGGTCATACAGACTGCCGCTGTCTCATTTCTACTGTCTTTCTTTTTATTCATTAATTAATTTTAATTGTATTTTTTTGCAAAATTTCATCTTATGTTGAATGACTATTATTAAAAAGGAATTTTGTATTTATGAGAGGTAAATAGGTCTTAATATTTTTCTGGCAAAATATATATAACAAAATTTGCCATGTTAACCATGTTTAAATGTACAATTCAATGTCATTAATTACATTCACAATATAGTGCACCCATCACTGCCACCCATTTCAAAAACTTTTTCATCGTTCCAGACAGCCTATACCCATTAAGAAATAACACCCCCTCCTTATCTCTGCCACAAAGCTGATTTGCAAGAAATGGAAAGTCTTGATTACTCTTTCCTTCAAAACAGGAAAAGGGAACATACAAACATTTAAGTGAAAGAAAAATCCAAAGAAATCTCTTGTCCTGGCATCTACATTAATGTTACTCGGTAGATAGGATTTGTCTGCAATTCTGAAATATTAATTCATCCTTCTTAATTCTACCAACAAAGGTATAACATTGATTACAGTACGTTTTAGGGAAGACAATCCTGCCAGGCATATGTGCAATAACCCTCCTACTCTCTTCTTTACTTTGCTGTCTGGTCTCATCACAGTGACCTTTAATTCATCTTCTCTGGTCTGGTCTGCTTTGCAGACGCTGTGAAACCACTAGATGGTATCTATTTAGCTAAAGTCAATTAATCACAGGGTCATTTTTCAAATCAAGATTAATAATAGGTTATTTCACAGCCAGAATACTTAAGATGGGCACATGTGTGGTTCCCTCATGTCTAGAAATAATCTAGTCAAGTTACAATATCTCAGACAACTTTTTCTCATATAATTTTCCTAATATGAACTGCTCAGCTTAAATGGGATTTCCTGAGCTTCCACCAGGGGTTCCCAGAAGTTGTTTTTTGTTTTTGTTTTTTTTTTACAAAATCCCTTTTCTTGGCTACCAGGTACTTCTAGATAGCAGCACCTTTTCAAGCCATGTAGCATTGGTACCTCTCCAAACAAGGTGGTGGGGAGTAAGTGGAACAATAAGAGAAGCTCTGTCTGGAAAGATAAGAGCATCTGCCATCAACATTTTGCACATCTTGGCTATGCCCTTGTCATGGGAGCCAAAAGTTTCCCTTGTTCTTCCCTAGTCTTGCGCCAGATTTTCTCTTCCTGTCTGAATCCACTTAATGTCCTTGGTGGGAGGAGCCTGGTTTTTAGAGGATCGAACACGTTTCATATTCATATCCTGTTTAACAATGTGTCGGTACACCTTAGCAATTTAGCAAAATGGCAAATCTGTTTGTTTAATAAAGCATATAATGTGCTGCATCATCAATTTGATTTCACAGGATGATCTAAGAGAACCAGTGGGCGCTGATGAAATTGAGTTTTACAGGTCAATGCACCGCCCATATTAAGGAAATTCAGGACAACTATGTACATGTATATTGTAGCTAGGGGATGAATACATTTCGGATAATGTTTCATTTGCCGACTTAAGGGAAAGTAAGAAGCTTGGGTACAGCTACCGCAGAAATAAATTTTTAAGTTTTAATGCTGATTTTTTTAAAAAAAGTATTTTTTAAAAAAGATACTTAGATTACACAAATGTTACATAAAAACATCTAGGGGATTCTCATATGCCCCGCTCCCTAGCCCTCCCATATTTCAACATCCTTCATTAGTGTGGTACATTCATTACAATTGATGAACACATTTTGGAGCATTGCCACTATATTGCTGCTTTTTTATTCCCCAGGTGTAAGTTTTCCTAGCATCCCCATCCCAAACACAATTGCCGTTGAAGTACCAATGTGTCTCTGAATGGATGGCAATTTGCAGACTCCACTCAGAAAATATAGTGCTAATCCTGATGTAGCATAATTGAACTACCAGGTGTTATGGGCCAAATATCTTATGCTTCTCCATTCTTGAGATCTTAGCAGAACCCCTTGCTGGCATCCTTGGCTTATTGGAGAGGATTCGTTTATTTGGTATTAATTGTAATATGTGTGCCATCTCTCAACTGAACTCTTTCAAAGATGTTATTTTTTTTTTAACCAGTGAAAACCTGGGTGGCTTCATTTGGTAAATATATTTCATGATGTGGAATGGAGATTTACAAAAAGAAGACTATAAAGCCAATTTTTTTTCACTACAAGAAAATTGTTGCTTTTTTAGCTCTTTGAGGGCAAATCTTGTTCGGTTTTTTGGAATTAATACCTACTATACCTGTCAAACTGCAGTGCCATTTATGTTTCACGGAAGTGTCTAGAACACACTAACAGACTCGTTTGAAGTGGTTCAATCTTACCAAGCACAGGTTTGTTCTTCAGTCTGCTAGTCAAGATGGCATGCCCACATAGGACTCTGTCCCATTGCAATTTATTCATGCGAAAAAGGACACTTTTTGTTGTTGTTGCAAGTTGCTTCATCAGAACATGGTAAAGAAAAGTTTCTTACCCTCATAAAACTCTAAATGCTTTTATTGGTGAGATCCTATATGGCCACCTTCTCTTCCCATTCAGAAGTCTTTTCCTAGACAGTGTCATTTCCACCTATGCCTTCAACAGTCTTCTAAGGGCTTTTGACTCCCAAGTTTCTGTTTATAAGTTATATTTCTGAGCCACACAGCTATAAGTTCAGTGGTGCACTTGACTATTTTAAGGGTACCTTAACTACTCAAGGCCAAACTCATTATCTTCCATGCATACAGAGTCATCTTTCAGTTTTTATTTTCTCAGTGAATGGCTTTATTACTCACTTAGCTGATCAAGGCACAAAACAGTCTTTCTGAAGGATTATGGTGGAGGAATCAATGGCTCTGGGGGCTGGCTTCCTGGATTCGGGTCCTGGGTCTACCCATACCACCCGTGTGACTTGGTGAAGTCACTTAACCTTTCTGTGCCCGTTACCCTGTTAGTAAAATGAGCTGTTGAGAAGATTGTATGTGTTTATAAAAAGCAGTAACTATTTTAGAACCATGTGGGTCATGCAGTAAGCACTTTAAATTTTCACTATTTCCCTCTGCCTCATCTGCCATTTCTGATTCTTTTCTTCCCAAGTATTTCTCAAAGCCCTTAACTCTCCTCCACTTCCACCACCCTGGAACAAACTCAACATGACTCAGATTTCTTGGTGCCATCTAAACAGCTCACCATACTCTGGCCTAAATTATCCTTTCAGAACGCTGATCTGATCATATTAAAAACTCCCCAACAGACACACACACACACACACACACACACACACACCTTCCCACTGTTTTAAATATAAAGGCCAAAACCCGCAGACTGACATTGTCAGTCCCCTACTTACCTCTCTAGCCGCATATATTCTTCATGCTTTCTCAGCCTTTCTACTTGACATCTACACACCAGCCTTCTTTTCTTTTTACCAAATGGGCCACAATCTTTCCACTTCCTGAAACCCCTTTCTAGAAGAGAGTCCCGCTGTCTAGAGCACCCCTCACCCCATCTCCCCCCAGCAAAAGCCATTCTGCCTGGCTTATTTCTATTCATCATTCAGATTTCAGCTCAAGATCACTTGCTCAGTGAGGAATTCTCCTATCGCTTAGGCTGGATGATGAATCTATTAAAGAATGCTGTCCCTAAAGCATTTATCTTGGTGTGTAATTGTACATTAATTGCACATCTCTTTTTTTTGAGTAATACTTATTTCACCCTGGATGTTTTGGTTTATCCTTTGATCTGAAAATCCTTTTGAGCATATAGTAGGAGCTGAATCAAGAGTTGTTGCATTCAAGCGTTATTTAAGGATGGTTATTTTGGCAAATATAAGATCCTTACTATTAATTGTACAGAGTTTACCTTTGTCCTAATTTGTAACACCTCATTTCCTCTAGTAATATCACATACACCTTGAAATCCTTTCACTTGACTGCATCCTTTGCTTGAGGGAAGGTTTGAGAAAGGACATATTTTGCATCAAGTGATCTATTTCCAACACATAAAAGTTGATTGAATTGTTCTTCTTTGTTATATATTTATAATGTGGGCTGATTATTATTTTCAAGGTCAATTCAAAGAAAAACAGACAATTAGAGTTAAACTCATTGTTTCTATCCTCTGGAATAGCTAATGTGTATATGTCTGTGTACATTTTGACGTTCTCAGAGACAAACACAATTTAGTCTCCAAAAATGCAATTAACTGTGAAATTTATAACTAGAGCCAGAATGTTCTTGATTGGAATTCCAGCTCCTACAATTACTAGCTGTGCAACTTAGAGTAAACTGCCTAATGAACTAATAGTCTTTAACTTGTAGAGTTATTATAAGAATTAAGGGACGTTTGGTGTTTGACACTTGGTAAGTACCAGAGAAGTATTAGCTAGTAGTAGTAAGAGGAGAAGGAGGAGGAGGGATATTTATAAACTATCGCACCAGCTAAAATGACATGTTTTACCCTTCTATGTGCTTCATGAGAAAGAGCTCCCTTTTATTCAATGTGTTAAGGTTCTCCAGAGAAACAGAACCAACAGGATATATATAGATAATATATATATGATTTATTTTATTGAATTGGCTCATCCAGTTGTAGGAGCTGGCAAGTTCAAAATCTGTATGGCAGGCTGGTCAGCTGGCAATTCTGGTAAGAGTTGGACGTTGCAGTCTTGAATCCAAAATCCATAGGGGGAGTGGGTAGGTGCAGCAGGCTGGAAACTCAGAGAGGAGTAGATGGAATAGCCCTGAGGCATAATTTCTTCTCCCCGCTCCATGCCTTAGTTCTTTGCTCTTAAGACCTCCAACTGATTGGATGAGGCTCACCCACATTATTGAGGGTAATTTCCTTTACTTAGAGTTCATTGATTGTAGATGCTAATCACATCTACAAAATACCTCCACAGCAATATCTGGGCCAGTGTTTGACCGAACAACTGAACACCATAACCTAGCTAAGTTGACACCTAAAATTATCCGTCACAGTCATCTTGCATTCTCAGGACTTGGCACCATGCCTGGCATAGGGTATGTGCTCAATAGATATTTGTTGGATGGATATTAATTCATTGATTTCTTCTCTCATTTCTTAATTCGCCTACAAAGTGTTCCTTCCATTGCACTATGTTTAGTTGTTTGTGCTTATTGTACCAGTGGCTATTTGGACTGCACTGCATGTCTGGAAAAACATTACACTTTAAATTTAATTTGGGTGTTTGTCATCAAGACTTATTGAGCCTTTGAATATATGCCTACTTGAGACAAGTATGTAGGATGTTCATTAATACTGGAATACAGTTGATCTATATTTTATAACCTGAGATACTCCTGCTTTTTAGCATCTGTGTGTGAACTAGCATATAAAGATATGAATAATTGTTTTAATGAAAATTTCACCTCTGCACCACTCTACTCTGACTTCATTTTGAATGCAATTAGGTTTGCCATAGCCGCCTCCTTGTGAGCTTGTAGATAAGGCATGGAAAAAAACTATTTCTTTTGCTATAATCCTTCTGCTTAAAGATGATAGGGAAGCACCAATGAATTTAATACTATTAATATACTCTCTGAACTGGAACTCTTCAACTTATAAAATATCATATAATGTCTTTTATTTAAATATTGACATTATTTCAAAATGTGTGTTTTAGAGCAAGTTTTCTATGAGTTCTTTACAACATATGGTTGTATTCTTGATTTGGTCTTTCAATTAACATGAAGAGAAAGACAACATGTTTATTTCTGCTTCTGATGTGTTCTGTTCCTACCACTAGTTACATGTTTCCTATAATAATTCATCACACATTCTGAAGTGTTGTTTTACATAAATAGTTTCTTTGAATGTTTTTCTTTCAGAATACATCTGTAGAAGGACTCCTAGGTATCATACAGGAGTTTTCTTTTGGAAACTTACCATGACTCTATTTTAGTTTCATTAGAATGGGAGAGAATTAAAGGAAGGATTTAAGCTATGATCTGCTTTCGAGCTTCTATGCTCCAATACTGGAGCACTGTAGGACTCTAAGGCATCTGTGTCATGCCAAGATAGAGTAAAACATAAAAGCAGACACTGAGGTCATTACCTGATCTGGATGGATTAGCCATCCACCTGCCCGAAGGTCAGGGACTAAACAAGATTTCTCAAGACACCCACAAGTTCTATGACTCTGTGACTGTTAGGCTATTGAGCATAACGGGAGACAAGAAGGTCGTGTGGCTGTAAATCACATTGATGTAAAGGTTACCTCATAATAAAGACAAAAACAATATGCAGGCCAGAAATTTCAGGAGTGAGTGGAACTAGCTAAGGATATTTTGTGAATGGCATCACCCCATCTTTTATGAGGTAACCGTATGCCTTTTTCTCCGTGTGTTTCTATCATAAATTCATGCTTCTACTAAAACAATTGCCATGTTCCAATATTGTAATGTATTTACATGAGTTTGTTGTAGGTAACTCTTGTTCATCTGTTATCTGTAGGACCGAGCACAGTATCTGGTACAATATCAATAGTAATTAGATTATTGAACAAATAAATGAAAAGTGTAATGCCACATAAATAACAAATGACAAGCCCCAAATGATAATTTTATTCAAAGCCATTTGATGACTCAATACTAACTGATTTTTAGAGTCCATTTTTAAGTTCCAAGAGGGCAAGTACTCTATTAAAATATATCCCTGAACTTAACACTTATACCTGCCTCATGGCAGGCACTCAAAAACACTTTTTGGAAAAAAATAACCTAATAATTACAATAATAGCTTTCATTTATATAGCATTTACTATGTACCACACATGGCTTTAAGCACTTTAAATATATTGACTCATTTAATTTTTACCCATACTCTTACCTAATATACAATATTGTTCGCTATCTGGTATAGATCAGCTGCACCTTTACTAAATCTGTGACTTTATTTGCCAAATGAGGAAAAAAGGACTGATATCCTAGGATGTTTTGTCAAGATTAAATGGGGCAATGCTTGAAACATTTTTGTTATTGCAAATATTATTATTGCTATTGCTACCATCTCCTCTTAACAGTGGACATGTAAATTTCATTGGGTCAGAATAGGGAAAACTAATTTTGTTAATGTCATCGATTTCTTGGTGTGTTTACATTTCTGCCCCACATCTCTACATCCTCATAAGCAAACCCCAGCTTCTGAGCATTCCAATATCAGATGGTGCTTAAGTAGCCCTT
>JAQZBX010076691.1:0-14391 GCA_029593785.1 Cabassous unicinctus | reverse complement strand
TTTTTTTTTTTTAAGATTTATTTATTTTTTATTTATTTATCCCCCTCTTGCTGCTTGTGCTGCTGTGTCCATTCGCTGCGTGTCTTCTCTGTGTCTGCTTATCTCCCCCTTGTTGTGAGGTCCTGCCGCATCAGCCCACGGCGCCACGCGAGCCGGCCTGCCCTCACAAGGAGGCGCCGGGAAGCGAACCCGGGGCCTCTCATATGGTAAACGGGTGCTCTATCCATTGCGCCACACCCGCTTCCTGCCGTGAGGTTGCTGCATCAGCCCACCGCACCGCTCAGGCCGGAGTGCCCTCACAAGGAGGCCTCGGGACGCGAACCCGGGCCTCCCATATGGTAAACGGGGGCTCTATCCACTGAGCCACACCCGCTTCCCTGCAATATGTATCTTTTACTTCTCATAGACTAGCTTAAATAATGTTATACCACCAAGTTCACAAACAATGCAAGAAACCTAAAAAAAAAAGAGTAATACACATCAATATTCTGCTTGGGCTCTATGAACAGTCTCCTATATTTTGTCTAGTTTTTAATGGTGAGAGGGTGATTCTAATACTAGCTACTCTGTTGTGACTGGAAATAGAAGTACTTACTCATTCATCAAGGACCATTTCAAATGTTAGCACCTCAATTGAAAATAATTCTTTCAGACTCTATAGATAGAACGTATTACCCCCTTATATGTGCTATTGTGTCTAAGGCATACCTATGTTATTTTACTTACCACACAGTTTTGAGTTATGGTTTCTTGGTATGTTCTTCATATTGTATAATTTTCAAATTTATATACATAGTTTTTTAAATTTAGTTTAATTTTTTTTCTTTTTCTTTTTTTACATAGTTTTATCCATTTAAAGTCAGCATTTATCTGTAGTAACTTTCCTTCTTTCATTCCTGGTTTTGGTGTGTTCTCATTTTTTAATTTGACCATATTTCCAAGGTTTTCCATTTTATTAGCCTACCCTCCAAAAAAGAAATGCAGCCTTTTTTGTATGTGTGTGTTTGTTTCTATTTTATTAATCTCTGCCATAAAACAGTATTTCCTTTTTCACATTCTCTTTAGATTTATTTTACTATTTTTTTTTCTGAGACAGATGCTTAATGCTTTAAATTCACCCTGTTTTCTTTTCTTATATATGCATTTAAAATTTATGAATGTCACCTAAATATGCTGTAGCCGCATCATACAAATTTTGATATATATTTTTGTTACCATTCAGTTCAAAATACTTTCTAATTTCTATTATGTATTCTTTTACCAATAGATTATTTAAAAGTGTGTTTCTTAATTATTAAACATAAGGGAGTTTTCTAGTTCTTTTAGTTATTGCTTTCAAGCTTAATTATATTGTGGTCCTTTGAAATTTCCTGAGACTTGCACAATGACTGTATATCAAGTTTTTAAAATGTTCTGTATGTGTCTAAAATGAAAGCATATTTTCCACTTCCTGGGTGCAGTATTCTTTGTATGTTAATAGATAAAACATTTATTTTGTGTTGTAATGACAAAATCATTACTGGGTTTTTGTCTGCTTGTTCTATTAATTACTAAGAGCATTGTGTGGAAGGTAGAGTTGCTAAATTATTTTTTTTAACAAATCAATTTTATTGATACATATTAATAAATCATACAATTCATCCAAAGTGTACAATCATTGGTATTTGGTATAATCACATAGTTATGCTTTCATAACTCCAATCATTCTTAGAGCATTTTCATTGTTTCAATAATAATATTAAACAAAAAACAGACAAACAAGAAAATTCTTCACCTCTCAAGTTCTCTGTTTCCACTGCTGTACATAGCTGCTGTTTCTGGCTATCCTTGCACATTTATTTATTTATTTATTTATTTATTTATTTATTTATTTATTTATTTAGCAGCATTACTGAGCTATATTCACATACCATACAATCTATCCAAAATGTATAATCAATGGCTTTTGGTATAATCACAGTGTTGCGCTTTTATCACGTCAAAAAATTTTAGAACAATTTCATTACTCCAAAAAGAAAAACTCCACACCGTTTAGCATTCCTTACATAACCACTAATCTAATTTCATCTTTATAAAATTGATTTATATTTACATTTTATATAAATGGAATTATACAATATTAGTACTTTGTGTCTGGTTTGTTTCACTTAGCATAATGTTTTTTGTCTGATATTAACATTTTGTAGTATTAATATACATTTTTTCAGTTTCAAAGAAAAATGGTCTTATATATGCAATTTTACCCATACTCATATTTCACATGGGGTTTTACTATGCTATACAGTTACATGTTAAATTTTTTAGCTTTCCTTTTAGTGATATACATGACCTTAGACTTTCCCTTTAAACCACTTTCATACCCACGTAATAGTACTGCTAGTTAGAAACATTATGTTGGGCTTTCACCTTTTCTATTCATTTCCAAAAATTAACATACATCATTTTTTACCAATTCTGCAGAAGTTAACCCTCAGATTTCCATTGTCTAAACTCATTGTATTTTCTGGTGACCCATATTCAAGTTAGTGACTCCATGAGATTACACAATTTATTTAGTTCATAGTAGCACAATTATACAATGTTTGTCCTTTTGTGTCTGGCTTATTTCACTCAACATAATGTCTTCCAGGTTGATCCGTGTTGTCATATGCTTCACAACTTCATTGCTTCTTAAGCTGCATAATATTCCATCATGTTAATACACCACAGTTTGTTTATCCATTCATCAGTTGATGAACACCTGGGTTGTTTCCAACTTTTGGCAATCATGAATAACACTGTTATAAACATCAGTGTGCAGATATCTGTTCATGTCACTGCTCTCAGTTCTTCTGAGTATATACCCAGTAGTGGTATTGCCAAATCATATGGCAAATCTATATTCAACGTCTTTAGGAAGTGCCAAACAGTCCTCCACAGTGGCTGTACCATTCTGCATTCCCACCAACAGTGAATAAGCATTCCTATCTCTCCATATCCTCTCTAACACTTGTACTTTTCTCTCTTTTTAATAGTGGCCATTCTGATAGATGTGAAATGATATTTCATTGTAGTTTTGATTTGCATTTCCCTAATTGCTAGTGATGGTGAAGATTTTTTTCTCATGTTTTTTGTGTTTTTTTTTGCCATTTGTATTTCTTCTTTGGACAAATGTTTGCTCAAGTCTTTTGCCCATTTTTTAATCGGGTTGTTTGTCTTTTGATTGTTGAGTTATAGCATCTCTTGATATATCATGGATTTTAAATCCTTACTGGACATGTGATTTCCAAACATTTTCTCCCATTGAGTCGGCTGCCTTTTCACCCTTTTGAAGTATGAAAGTGTTTAATTTAGAGGAGGTTCCATTTATCTATTTTTCTTTTGTTGCATGTGCTTTGGGTATAAGGTCCAAGAAATCACCACCTACCACATGGTCTTTAAGATGTTTCCTTACATTTTCTTCTTGGAGTTTTATGGTCCTGGCTTTTATATTTAGTCCTTTGATCCATTTTGAGTTGATTCTATATAGGGAGTGAGATAGAGGTCCTCTTCATTCTTTTGGTTATGGATTTCCAGTTCTCCCAGCACCATTTGTTGAAGAGACTGTTTTGTCCCGTTAACATGGCTTTGGTAGGTTCGTCAAAAACCAGTTGGCTATAGAGGTGAGGGTTTATTTTTGGACTCTCAATTCTATTCCACTGATCGATGTGTCTGTCTTTATGCGATACCATGTTGTTTTGTAATATGTTTCAAGGTCATGCAGTGAAAGTCCTCCCATGTCGCTCTTCTTTTTTAGAATGCTTTTGGCTATTCGGGTGCACTTTCCCTTCCAAATGAATATAGTAATTGCCTTTTCTATTTCTCTAAAGTAGTCTTTTGGAACTTTGATTGGTATTGCATTGAATATATAAATCAATTTGGGTAGGATTGACATCTTCACCATATTTAGTCTTCCAATCCATGGACATGGAATGTCTTTCCATTTGTTTAGGTCTTCATTGATTCTTGTAGCACTGTTTTGTAATATTCTGTATATAGGTCCTGTACTTCTTTGGTTAAATTGATTCTTAGGTATTTGAGTCTTTTTGTTGCTACTGTAAATGGAATTTTCCCAATTTCATCCTCAGATTGTTCAATAGTAGTGTACAAAAACATTACTGATTTTTGCATATTGTGGTATCCTCCTACTTTGCTGGGCTCATTAGCTGAAGTAGCTTTGTCATAGCCATTTAAGAATTTTCTAAATATAGGATCATGTCATCCTCAAATAGAGTTTTACTACTTCTTTTTCTACTTGGATGCTTTTTATTTATTATTTTCTTGTCTAATTGCTCCAGCTAGAACTTCTAGTACAATGATGAATAACAGTTGTGACAGTGGGCATCATTGTCTTGATCCCAATCTTAGAGGGAAAGCTTTCAATCAGTCCCCATTAAGTACAATGTTGTCTGTGGGAATTTTGTATAAGCCTTTTATCATATTGAGGAATTTTCCTTGTATTCCTATCTCTTAAAGTGTTTTTAACAAGAAAAAATGATGGATTTTGTTGAATGCTTTTTTTGCGTCGATTCAGAAGATCATCTGTTTTTTTCCCTTTGATTTGTTAATGTGTATTTTGTTAATTGATTTTCTTATGTTGAACCACTCTTGCATACCAGGAATAAATCCCACTTGGTCATGATATATAAGTCTTTTGATAGGCTGTTGGATTCTCTTTGCAAGTATTTTGTTGAGAATTTTGTCATCTATGTTCATTAGAGAGATTGGCTGTCATTTTCTTTTCTGTAGTGTCATTTGTGGCTTTGGTATTAGCATGATGTTGGCTTCATAAAATGTGTTGGGTGCTTTTTCCTCCTCTTCAATTTTTTGGAAGTGTTTAAACAAGATTGTTGTTAATTCTTCTCAGAATATTTGGTAGAATTCACCTGTGAAGCTAGCTGGTCCTAGACTTTTCTTTGTTGGGAAATTTTTGATGACTGATTCAAACTCTTTAAATGTGATTGGTTTGTTAAGTTCTAGTATTTTTTTGTAGTGTCAGTGTAGGTTGGTTGTGCATTTCTAGGAATTTGTTCATTTCATCTAGGTTGTCTAGTTTGGTGGCGTACAGGTTCTCGTAATATCCACTTATGAACTGTTTTATTTTTGTAGAGTCAGACATAACTTCGACCCTTTCATTTCTGATTTTATTCATTTGCCTCTTCTCTCTTTTTTTCTTTGTTAGTCTAGCTAGGGCTTTGTCAATTTTATTGATCTCAAAGAATCAGCTTTTGGTTTTGTTGATTTTTCTTGATTGTTTTATTTTGTTCTCAATTTCATTTATTTATGCTCTAATCTTTGTTATTTCTTTCCTTCTGCTTGCTTTGGGAATGGTTTGCTGTTCTTTTTCCTAGGATCTCTAATTATTCAGTTAGATTTTTTATTTTAGTTCTTTCTTCTATTTAAATAAGTTTCTTTTAGTTCTGTCAATTTTACTTTATATTTTTGTGGCCATGTTATTGGGCACCTATAATTTTGAATTAAAACATTTTCTAACAAATTGAACTTTTTCTCATGACTCTAATTTCAGTAATCTTTGTGCCTCAAGTTTCTTTTCTCTGTTATTAATATAGTTTGGAGTCTTTCACTGACTGATGCCTAAAATATCTTTTTTCCATCCTTTTACTTTCAACTTTTCTATATCCTTATGTTTTTAGATATATCTTTTGTAAATGGCATGTAGTTTTATTTTATTTTATTTTATTCGTTGTTTTTTTAATAGATTTTATTTTATTTATTGGTTTTTACCCAAAGTAACGTTCTCTCTCTTTTACCTAGATTATTTAGTTCATTACATTTAAATAATACTGATGTCTTTGAGTTTATATTTACTATCTTATTTTGTGCTTTCTCTATTTCTTCTTTCTCTTGCCATCTTTTAGATTTTTCTTTTAAAAATTTGTCAGCCATTTGGAAATTTGGAAATTATGTACTCTTTCCATTTTATTATTTGTTAAACTTAGCACATCATGCATGCTTATTAAAGACTATCAATGTTAATCATTATTTCTACTCTTCTCTCAGACAATTCAAAGGCCTTAGAATGCCTCCATTTGCCTCTTTCCAAATTTGTATATTGTTGCCTCAATTTTTATTAGTTTTTAAAAGCCTTACATGACTTTTTATTGTTGTATGTAGCTGTTAATATAAGTCATTAACGGTTCTAAGTTGATTAAGTAGGTTATTAAATTTGGATTCAGATGAGGTCATATAGGACACAGTCAAGGAGCCAAAAGAAATAATGCATGAAACCAGATAGAGCACAGGGCAAAGAGGCCCTGACAAAATGGATGCTGGAGCAGCACAAACATAATGGAGGCCCAGGACACTAACATATTAGCTACTTTCCGTGTTCTTCTTTCCTTTATTTTTATTTTTTATTTTTTGACTTGTTTGATAATGTGTTATTTTATTTTTCCCTCATTCTCAAAAGATATTTTCACTGGGTATGTAATCTAAGGTTTGTAGTGACATTCTTTAATATAAAGAAACTACTGTATTAATCAGCCAATGGGGTGATAATGCAAAGTAACAGAACTCTGTTATAAACCTTTTATAAAGGGCATTTATTTGGGGTAGAAGCTTACAGTCACAAGGCCATCAAGTGTAAGTTACCTCCCTCACTAATGTCTGTTGCCACGTGTTGGAGCAAGCTGGCTGCCAGTCTCTGTGAGGGTTCAGCCTTACTCATCCTCCTAAGGCTCCGTGGTCCCAGCTCCTTCCGTTCTCAGCTGTAGGTTAGCATAAGGCTTGTCTCTCTCCCTGGGGCTTGTTTCTTTTCAGGCTTTCTCAGCTGTTCAGGGCTCTGGTCTCTTCAGGCCAACGGCTTGGCTCTCTCCCCAGGGCTCCAGCATCCAAAACTCAAACTCTGTCCTCTGCTGTGTCATTTTCTCTGTGAGTGGAGGTGGGGACTCAGTGTCCTACTGACATGGCCAAATCAAATCCCTAATCATAATTTAGTCAAGTAAAAGTAAAACCTCTGAATTTAATATAATCTGATACACCCAGAGGAACAGACCAGTTTACAAACACAATCCAATATCTTTTTTTGAAATTCATAAACAATGCCAAACTGCCACCCTCCACCCTCTGAATTCCAGAAAGACATTACAATATTCAAAAAAAAAACTTTAATCAATAACAATGCTAAGTACAAAATCATATCACGATCAGTTTAAAGAAATACAGTTTGTCTTGGGGCAAAGTCCCATCTGGGTATAGACCTCTGAAACTTATAAAACAATTTATCTGCTTCTAATATACAAAGGGACAGACAAAGGATAAGTAATTGCATTACCATAAGGAGAACTTGGGAGGGAAACATGAGTCATGGGTCCCCTATAGTTCCATAAACCTGCAGGGCATACTTCATTAGATTTCAAGTCTGAGAGTCATTCTTAAGATGATAGCTTCCTCTCCATGGGGCCTCATGGGGACCCACTCTTTCAACAGGCTTGTCCAAAGACCGTTTTCTTGGTTTTACCTTCATCAAGCATCTGAGTGATGACCAAGCTCCAGACCTCAACCTCTAAGAGTGTTGGGGTGATGGCCACACTTCACCCCATCTCTGGGGTTGAGTCTTAAGCCCCTTAGTACAGTGAGGTGAAAGTAACATCCTCCCTAACCTCTGGCATACAGGCCCAACCCTCTCAGAGCAATGAGTTGGTGACCTGGACTTCCCTAATCCACACTTCTCAGATCTATGGGGTGTCTACCTTACCCTCCCTAACACTTGAGGAATGTGCTCCACCCTCCCTGTACCCTGGGGTGGCAAAACTCTCCCTGAACATCTGACTGGAATATCTACCCTCTTCAAATGCCGGGACAAACTCACCCTCTCTGTATACGTGAGTGGGGTCCCTTTCTTGGCCCAAGGAGATGTCTTAATTCCTGACCTCAACTTCTAAGGTTTTCCTCTTAAAGACATTGGAATATTACAAGTTCCAAGTTTAGTTAAGTCCTCAAATGGAGCGCTATCATTTGGGGGTTTGATTTCCAGAGGCTTGGAATTTCCGGAATCAGTTTCTGGCTTCGTTGTGTCCAACAGTTCAGTCCTCAGCTTTTTGCTCTCGTCTAGCATTTTACTATAAGCTGCAAGGAGAAGCCAAGCTACATTCTCCAAGTTTACTTTGGAAAGTTCTTCAGCTAAAAGCCCAGACTTGCCTTTTTCAAATTCTGCCTTCCATAAAATATCAGGAGTCAATCTTGCTAGGTTCTCTGGAACTTTATTTTTTAAATTTATTTTTTATTTTTATTTTTTTTAAAGATACTTAGATTACATTAATGTTACATGAAAAAAAAAAATAGGGGATTCCCATATGCCCTGTTCCCCACACCTCCCACATTTTCCCACATTAATAACATCCTTCATTAGTGTGGTACATTCATTGAAATGATGAATACATTCTGAAGCATTGCCACTAAGCATGGATTATAATTTACATTGTAGTTTACACTCTCTCCCACACAATTCTGTAGGTTATGCAAGATATATAGTGGCCTGTATCTGTTGTTGCAGTGTCATTCAGAACGATTCCCAAATCCTGAAAGTGCCCCCATATTACACCTGTTTTTCCCTCTCCCTGCCCTCAGAACATCCAGTGGCCAAAACCTCCACATCAGTGATATAATTTCTTCCACTGGTAGAATCACAATAAGTCTATAGTTCTCTGCAGCTTTAAAACACGGATTGCCTTTCCTCCAGTTTCCAATAATAGTTTCATCATTTACTTCTAAGGCCTCATAAAAAGTGTCTTTAGCATCTATATTCCCACCAACAGTCTCTTCAAAGCAATCTAGGCCTTTTCTATCAAGCTTCTCACAATTCCTGCAAAAAACACCCCTTACCCACTTATAAAGCCGTTGCATCTTTTTGGTATTTGCAAAAGCACTCCCCCATTCCTAGGTACCAAATTCTGTATTAGTCAGCCAAAGAGGTGCTGATGCAAAGAATCAAAAACTTTTGGCTTTTATAAAGGGTATTTATTTAGCATAGAAGCATACAGTCCCAAGGCCATGAAGCATAAGTTACTTCCCTCATCAATGTCTGTTGCTTTGTGTTGGAGCAAGATGGCTGCCGGTCTCTGCCATGGTTCAGCCTTCTCCAATATCTACTTTTGGAATTCATAAACAATGCCAAACTTTCACAACTACCATTCCACTGCCATCCAGCTTTTATTGTTGTGGTGGTAAAGTCTATTAATATAACAACAGAGTTTGAAGGGTATCTTTTATTTTTTTTATTCCCCACCCACCCCCATGGCTCCCTCATCTGTCTGCTCGTTGTCTGCTTGTCTTCTTTTAGGAGGCCCTGGGAAGTAAACCCGGGACCTCCCATGAGGGAGGCAGGTGCCAAACCACTTGAGCCACTTCTGCTCCCTGCTGGTTACAGCATCTGCTCATTGTGGTGTCTGCTCGTCACTTTTAGTAGACACCAGGAACCGAACTTGGGACCTCCCATGTGGGAGGTGGGCGCTCAATTGCTTCAGCCATATCTGCTCCCCTGTATGGTATCTTTTGAAGGTACCCTTTCTCTGGCTGCTCTTAAGATTTTCTCTTTGTCTTTGATTTTCTGAAGCTTTACCTTGATGTATCTAGATGTGGACTGTTTTTTTCCTATATATTTCTGTTTGGAATTGATTTGATTTCTTGAATCTGTGAATTGTTATCTTTGATCTGTTCTGAAAAATTTGCAGTCATTATCTCATCTCATATTGTCTTTGAATCATTGTTTTTCCTCCTCTTCTTCTGAAACCACAAGATAAGTCTTAACATTTCTTTCTGCCCTCTAAGTTTCTTAGCCTCTCGTTTTCCATATCTCTCTTTCCCTTCTTTAAGTTTAGCTATTTTTTTAGTACTAAGTCTCTTTTCAACTGTGTCTAATCTGCTCTTATACTCAGCCATTAAAATAGATAAGAACGAGTCTCTGCTCTCAAGATGCTTATAATGTCAAAGGGAAAACAGCATTATAATATGTATAATACATATTTCAATGGAGGAAAGCAAGTATACTTTGAAGATACCCTAGAGAGATACCTAATCAGACTGGAGGATGGTTAGAGGTTTCCTGGAGGAAGTAATGCCTAAGCTGAGTTAATAGTAGTACAAAGAAAGACAAATACATTGAATTTTCCAGAAATAGCAAGATGTAGATATTTGAACTGCTTATAGAATTTGACAGAAGAATACTGTGGAAAGTTAGCATAGAGCTAGACAGCAGAAGACCTTTAATCCCTCCATATGATGTTGGGACTTTATTTGGTAGACACAGCCATTAAAAATATTTCTGTGGAGGAATGACTTGATTTGGTTCACTTCCCATCTTAAAGTACAATGCTCTATAGACTTATATCTGGTACTTTGTATAACATAATGTTTAAAAGAATGCGCAACTTTTTGTTATATTCAGAAACTGTTTTTGCTAACTATAGCAATAGAGCAAATAGAAATTTTTCACCAGTCTTAAATGGCAGAATATCTACTTAAGAATAGATTCAGCATTTTTTGTAACATAAAATTGAAAAACAATTCTTTAGAGTGAAAAACTAATTTTCCTCTTCTTTTTTTTAAGTTGCCTTTTATTTTTATTTATTTTTTTGCAATAACGGTTTTATTCTCTTACATAACTATAGTGAAATTGCCACAAGGAAGTTTAACATTTATATAGTTCTGTTATTTAACCCGCCGTCCATATTCAGCTTTTTCGATTGTAAATTTATATACGTGTGTGTGTACTATTTTCCGTCTGGATCCAATCTAAGTTGCCTTTTAGAAGGGACAAAATATTCATGGGGAATTTTGCTTACCTCTATTTTGAAATATGTTTCACAATGAAGAAAAGAGTTTAACAAATATCTTTACCGCCTTATGTTTTATAGTATTGTAACTTACCATAACCTATAAGGAAGAAAAATGGAGAGAAGATAAGTAATAAGTAGGTTAAAGGAGAAAATATGTAAAATCCAAGGAAGACAGCAGTATTTGTCTATTTCTAAATGAAAAAAATTAATTGGTTTTATAAAACAAGACATATCTAAGGTTAAATTTATGTCTTGGCATATTCTTTTGTGGCCTTTGCATGTTACTTAGCCTTTCTGAGTTTCAGGTTTTTTATTTATAAATGAGGTTCTATTACAATCCTTTTTCAGTTTCTGTGAAGAATAAATGAGCAGAAATATCAACTACTTAGCTGAGCTATGACATGTAATATATACTTACATGTTCTCTTCCATTCCCTATGTATTAGTCAGCCAAAGGGGTGCTGATGCAAAATACCAGAAATCAGTTGGTTTTTATAAAGGGTATTTATTTGGGGTAGAAGCTTACAGTTACCAGGCCATAAAGTATAAGTTACTTCCCTCACCAAAGTCTGTTGCCATGTGTTGGAGCAAGATGGCTGCTGACATCTGCCAAGAATTCAGGCTGCTTTGGTTCCTCTCTTCCTGGGGCTCCATTTCTCTCTGGGCTCAGCTGCTGTGCTCTTTCTCCACAAGGCCAGCTATAGACTATCAGGCGAAGGGCTCGTCTCTCTTCCCAGGGCCTTCTTTCCTTCCTCACGTCCAAGCTCCTCTGTGTGCTTACTTCCTGGGGCTCCAGCTCAAAAACGCAGCATCAAAAACTCCAACTCTGTCCTTTGCCATGTGTTTTATCTGTGAATCCCCACCCAGCAAAGGGCAGGGACGCAACACTCTACTGACGTGGCCCAGTCAAAGCCCTAATCACAATTGAATCACACCCAGAGGAACAGACCAGTTTGCAAGCATAATCCAATATCTATTTTTGGAATTCATAACTATATCAAACTGCTCTACCCTATATCTGCAATGGGAGACTTTTAATTTACTTTGAACACATTTGTGTATTGAAAGGATCCATCAATTCTGCTTCCACCAGAAAGAAAATAGAAGTCTAAGTTTCTCATGTATCAGCTCCAGAAAGGCCTTGAAGGAATTGGTGAAGCTCCTTCCCAAACCATAATGACAACAATGATTATTATCATAGCCATAGCCAGCATTTATCAAGCCATTATTATGTGTTAAGTATTGGTCTAAGCACTATACAGGTTTTATCTTAATGATAACCTACAATTTGTAGCAGAGGAAACTGAAGCACAGAGATGATAAGTATGTATGTAATGAAGACTACACCAATAAAGCAGCAGTGACAGGATTTTAACTCAGGCATTCTGACTTAAGAGTCCGTGTTCTTAATCATTGTGTTATATCTTGTATTCCTGTAATCTTTATTAAAATCAGACATATTTTTCCATAAAACAGTTTTAAATGTTATTACAAATTCATAGATGATTAGAATCATTGGGCATTTCAATATCTTAGTACAACCTACAGTATATTGTACAGAAATTACTTATAATCTCTACCAAGTTTTCATCTAGCTTCTATATAAATATTTCTAGAGACAAGAGATTTTATTACATTTTTTTTAATAGTTTTTTTTTTTTTATTATTTATTTATTCCTGCCCCCCTTGCAGCTTGTGTTCTCTGTGTCCATTTGCTATGCGTTTTTCTGTGTCTGCTTGTCTCCCTTTGTTGTGTCATCTTGCTGCATCAGCTCACCAGTGCCACGTGGGCCAGCTTGCCTTCACCAGGAGGCCCCGGGAATCGAACCTGGGGTCTCCCATATGGTAAACGGGAGCCCAACCAATTGAGCCACAGCTGCTTCCCTTCATTACATTTTAAAGGAAAGCATTTCATTGTTAGTCCAAAATTTAAGGAATTTCTCTTTATTTTGTGATTAAAATGTTTGCCCATTGGTTCTAATTCTGTGCTCTGTCAGGAAATAATAAGTGGACAACTTTTTCATAGACAAATATTTAATTGTTTAGACAATCATTTCTCCTTCTCATCCTAGGCTAAACATCATCAACTGTTTTACAAACAGCAAATTTTCCAACTGAGAGCCTTCTATTCTTAATGCATTTTACCTCTTTTTAAAAATGTGCTTACTTTAAACAAATTTTATATACCAAATTCTGTGTAATTCAGATTTCTTACAAGAATTTTGTATCATTTGTGGAATAAAAAAAAGAGAGAGAACCAAAATGTTTCCAGAATTGCTTACACTTAACTATTAAGTCATTGTTATAATGTGCAGTTCATTTCTAGTCGCAGAGGTACACTTACGCTTATTATAGCTACTGTACTACTAATTAATGAATATTTACAGTACACCATGCCCTTTTCTAACTTCTTTACACACAATTCATTTAATCCTCACAATAATCCTATGAGGTAGTTGCTGTTATCATATGTAACAGATAAGTAAATTGAAGCACAAAGCTGTTAAGTAACTTATCCCATATTATATGGCTTATAAGTATCAAAACCAAGATTCAAATGGGGACACTCTTAGCCACTGTAGTTATTTCGTAGTTATGTATGAAGTAGTTATTTCATGAGCTGATTTGAGATCCTATCTACATTTTATGATTTTTTCTAAGACTGTGTCACTTATAAATGAACTTTTAGAGCAGATCATTTGTAATGTTAAAATAGAAACCATTCCTGAATTGAATCCCAGCTCATAAATGTGTGGCTACCTGTTTCCTGGTATGTAAAATGTGGATAGTATCTTTCTCAAAAGGTTATTTGAGGAGAGCGGATGTGGCTCAAGTGGTTGAGCGCCTCCTTCCCACATGGGAAGTCCCGACTTCAATCCCCGGTACCTCCAAAAAGCAAAAATAAACAACAAGTAAACAGATTAAGCGCTGGCTTCCCACATGTGAGGTCCTTGGTTCAATCCCTGGCCCCGGTACCTCAAAAAAATAAAAGGCTTTTTGAGGGATTTATACACACAGAGAGACATAAACACACACAGGGTAGTAGAGTTGCATAGTAGTCCCTTAAATGGCAAAGAGGCAGCGTATCAAAGCAATTAAGAGGATGGAATTCTGAGCAGAACTAACCCATTTCAAATCCTGGTTCTGCCACTTAAAAGCTTTATGACCTTGGGCAAATTTCTTAACCTCTCTGTGCCTATGTTTCTCATCTGTATTTTGGATTAAAATGTTAAAATAACATTTGTCATATGGCTTTTATGAAGTTTAATGTGTTTACATTTGTAAAGCACTTAGATCAGCACTTATATTATGTTGAATATAAATGTTAAAGTATTATTTTATATCAGTCTCTAACATAATACGTTTTTATAAATTCATTAACAAATTGATTGCATGTTCTTGAACTAGTGAATTTTTGAAATAGTAGGTGACCTAGATATGAAATATGTTCATTAAAATCAGTTAATCAGACCACCTTATAATGCAAAGGAGAGAAAGGAACCCTGAAGCACAAAGGGTAAGTAACTTTGGGGTAAGGCAATTTTTGAATTACCAAACAACATCACCTGAAGCAAGT
>JAQZBX010076690.1:0-14392 GCA_029593785.1 Cabassous unicinctus | reverse complement strand
TGGACCTTTCTGAACTGTTAAATCATTTTTTGTAAGGTAAATGAATGACTATTTAAATAGGAAAAATAAAAGGTTTTAAAGCCTAAATTCATAAATTAGAAAAACAATTCAAAGAATTCTCCCAGAGGACAGAGCAAGAAAATAAAGACAAGGAAATTATGAGAAGAAAAGGAGAAGAGAGTTGGAAGACAGACCCAGAAGAATTAGCTGCTATATATTATGAGATATAAGAGAGAACAGAACAGATTGCAGAGTAATTTTTTTAATGTAATAGAAGAAAACTTCCATGAACAAAAAAAATTTAGCCATCAAACGAAGAGGACTAATTGATAATCACGAATAGTGAAAGAAAAAAAAAAAGACAAAAACTAGATAAATTCTGGTGAAATTCTGAATTCAAAAGTGAGAAGAGAAATCCCTATACATTTTCAGTCTCTAAAAATGTTTTTCTTCCAAAGGAGAAAAAGCATACTGTCACCAGTCTTCTGACTTGTATCACGATGAATATGTTAACAGACAAAGGAACAATGTTTATAGAATTCTGAGGGAAAAGATCCGTGACAATGGAAATCTATACCTAGCTAAATTCTCATTCACATGCAAGGATAAATAGACATTTTCTGACATGAAAAGTTGGAGAAATTATATTATCTACATAGCTTTTCTGAAAAATTACTTTAGGAAATACCGTATTCAAATAACACTCAAGAAGGGCAAAAATATGGTATTAAGGAAACAGTGGTTAGTAAATGAAACCAATAAAAGCAATAGATAAGTATAAAATAATTCTTGATAATGTGTTTGTGACATTTATACTTAAAATGAAGAAACAATATAAACTAGTGGTCACATTTTAATTAATTTCAACAAAACTTTGAAGGTAGATGTCATAAGGAGTAGGGAGGGCAGGCAAAGTGTAAGAAAGGACATTATTTTGGTGGACATATGTTGTTTTTCTCACTTCCTTTCCTCTGGAGTGCCACCCATCCTCTACCCTAGAGGTCCTATGGGGTTCTCCCTATCCCATCACCACACCATGAAAAAATCCAGTCCAGCCAATCAGAACATCCCATGCCCTGACAAAGTGATTGATGTAGAAGTGAGCCAATCAGAGTTCTGGAACTTTCTTGTGAGTGCTAAAAGACACCACATGGGAGAATCTGTCTAAGCCTTGGAGAGAAAGACAGGGCCTTGATAATGATATCTGAGGTCCTGAAGCTGGCTGGACCTCCAAGGCCCATCTGTCATGTCAGTTTGAGATGGGTATCTATCACTTAAAACTGATAATAGTCTAGACTGTTATTATTCAATGGATACATTATATTCTGTTAATTATGAATGTAAAAAGGGAATTATATATTCAAATATATTTGTAATAATTTAAAGACATGCAATAGTAGTTTACATATGGGATATGGAACTTTAAAAACCAGAGGAGTGACAACAAGGAACCAACAACACTTTGTCATTCCAAGAAAATTCAGGAAAAGGCAAATAGAAAATACTGAGAAAAAATAATAAGCAGAAAACGTGAACTAAAATAGCAGGAAGAAAACCAAACATTTTATTGTTACAGCATAACTGTGACTTAGTTAAACTTATCCATTAAAGATAAAGACCCTAATATGGGCACACACACATGCATTCTCTCTTGTGCACACTCACACACACTTACACAGACAAATCCAGCCATATGCTAGTTAGAAAATACTCACTTTAAAAAAATGACAAAGATTAACATGAAAGTTCTGGATAAAGATATCTCAGGGAAATGCTGACAAAAAGAAAGCGGGTTAGGATATACTCATATCACACAAAGTAGGATCCAAGGCAAGAAGCATTAAACAAGATAAAGACCATAATTTTATTCAAATAAAAGATACGGTCTGCCAAGTAGATAAGAAATGAAAAAGGATTTTAACCAAGCCATAGCTGTAGTGGGAGGATTCATCATAACTCCCCGAGAATCAAATTGAGTAGAGGAAAGAGGAGGTTTGAATATCAATTTTATCAGACTTCTTATGTACTCCTATAGCAACTATCTGTTCACTTTTTTTTTTTTTTAAGATTTATTTATTTTATTTTATTTATCCCCCTCCCTTGCTGCTTGTGCTGCTGTGTCCATTCGCTGCGTGTCTTCTCTGTGTCTGCTTATCTCCCCCTTGCTGTGAGGTCTTGCCGCATCAGCCCACCGAGCCGCGCGAGCAGGCCTGCCCTCACAAGGAGGCGCCGGGAAGCGAACCCGGGGCCTCTCATATGGCAAATGGGTGCTTTATCCATTGCGCCACACCCGCTTCCTGCTGTGAGGTTGCTGCATCAGCCCACCGCACCTGGACTCTCCTTCCCCTGTGCTGTCAGAGAGCATCATTGCCGGCGTGCCCTCACAAGGAGGCCTCGGGACGCGAACCCAGGCCTCCCATATGGTAAACGGGGGCTCTATCCACTGAGCCACACCCGCTTCCCTATCTGTTCACTTTAAAAATCTTCATGGAACAATAACCAAAACTGACCTTGTACCAGGCCACAAAAAAATCTTAATAACCAAAACTTGAATAGTCCAATAATTATAGAAAAAACTGAAATATTCAAGACCTACTCATCAAATGGAAATTGTATGGGCCACATTCTTTGACCACAGTGTAATAAAACTAGAAATTAACAACAACAAAAATAACGCACTCATCCCAAATCAAACCACTTAGAAATTTCCAAACATTCCTCTAAAGAGCTCAAGTTAAATTTAAAAAATGAAAATTGGGATTATAAACTGTCCACAATTACTAGCAATGAGGATATTTCATATCAAAACCTAGATAACATGACTGATGATTTCCTCAGAGGAGACGTCCTAGTCTTAAACTCTTTTGCGTAAATTCAACAACTCATTCATTCATTCCACAAATATTTTCTGAAGGTCTGGTACGGGCAGCACTGCTCTAGATTCTGGGGATAGTGACCAAAAGAGGGAAAATTCAAGTGGATAATTGTAAAACTTATTGAAAAAAAAAAAAGAATATTCACCTCAAGAAGCTGGGAAGGTACAATCAAATACCCCCAGAAAGGTATGAGAGAGGAATAAAGAAAACATAAAAGTTAATTACTTAGAAAAAGAGAAAAAAAGAGTAGAATTCATCAATTGAAGATCTGGTCAGGCTCTGCCAAGTCTAATCAAGAAAAAAAGAGAGAAATCACAAATATGTATCATTAGAAATGGCAAAGGGAATATAAATGTAGATACATAAAAGATTGTGTAGATTATTAGCAAGTAATATGTAGAACATGATGTCAAAATTTGGAAACTTAAACAAATTTTTAGAAATATGTAAAGTATCAAAATTGGCTCAACAAGAGGCTGAAAACCCGAATAGTCCAATAACTACAGAAAAAAATAGAAAAGATTGTTCAGGATCTGCCTACCAAAACACATAAATACCTAGATAAGTTCAAAGTAAATCATGGCAAACTTTCCAGACACTGAATGTTATTTAAACTATGTAGAACATAAATAAAAAAGATTCTTTTGCAAGGCTGCTATGATGGTTAGTTTTATGTATCAACTTGGCTAGGCTATATGTGATGCTTTTAAGCTGTACCTATCCCAGAAAAGTATGTTTTTAAGGTTAATCCATTCCTGTGGGTGCAGACACATTGTTAGTCGGGTGTTTTGGTGAGTAGGATCTTAAGATGTGTCTCACCTCAGGGTGGGTGTTAATCCTTTTACTGGAGTCCTTTATAAGAGAATGGAATTCAGACAAGGAAAAAGCCATGGAAGCAAGAAGCTGAAAGCAACAAAACCCTATAGAGAAGGAAGAGACCAGAAGATATCACCATGTGCCTTGCCATGTGATAGAGGCACCCAGGTTCACCAGCAGCTTGTCTTCAGGAAGAAAGCATCATTGTGATGATGCCTGTATTTGGACATTTTCACAGCTTCAAAACTGTAAGCTTGTAATAAATTTCCACTGTACCACTGTTAAAAGCCAACCCATGTTACGTTATCTGTTTTCAGCTTAGCAAACTAAAATACTATAGTACCCAATTAATTAATCCAACACTAATCTATGTGTTGCTGTGAAATTATTTGTAGATGTCGCTAACACCTAACACCATTTGTCTTTGGGTAAAGGAGAATACCCACAGTAATGGGGTGTGTGTATGTGCTCATCCAATCAGCTGAAAGGCCTTAAGAGCAAAAACTGAGGTTTTCCAGAGAAGAAATTCTGTCTCAAGACTGCAGCATCAATTCCTGCTTGACTTTCCAGCCTGCAGGCCGGTACTACACATTTCAAACTTGTCAGGCCCTACAATCATGTGAACCAATTCTTTGAAATAAATCTCTTTATGTGTATGTGTGTATAGTAAAATGCGAGAGGAAAAAGATTGAGGAAAGAGTTGAGGAAGGAACTGTTAAGCAAAAAGGAACCAGAACTTGATTTGGAAAATTCTCAGACGATATATCCATACTGCAAAAGAGGTCAAACATGCTCTGGAGAGAACACCAAGTGTGTGGCTGGACAACTTTCTGCTGGAGAGATTAGTCATGTGACTCATCTCAGCAGAAGCCAGGAATAGACATGGGGTTATCCAGGAAGGATCTGTGGAGAACTTTGATGTCTAATGGCATGGATCCCCTCAACATACAAAGAAGACCCACAAGGGTTTTGAAAATGTTATATCACCAAATACATTTACCAACTTGGACTGAAGAGGGTAGAGACGAGGCAAAATGAAGGAAGGCTGTTGGACTTCTGGGATTCTATGGCAGGAAATGGGCCAATAAAGCCACTTTGCTGTAAACATATGTTAATCCTTCAAGATAAAGGAAGAATGACAGAGCCACAGATGCAGAGGCCCGAGAGGGCAGGGCCGTCACCACCATCATGGGCCAAGAGGACAGAGCATCAGGCCACAGAGATTATTCACAGGCCTTGAAATAATGGAATTTGCCTGCTGGGCTGTGAACTTGTTTTGAACTAGTGACCCCTTTATTGCTTCTCTTTTCTCCGTTTTGCAGTGGGAATGTCCATTCTATGCCTGTCCCACCACTGTATTTTAGAAGCAGATAACTTGTTTTCTAGGCTCACAGGTCCACAAGTGGAGAGTAATTTTGCTCCAGAATGGACTATACACAGAGTTTTAACCATAACCTATTTAGAAGATTTAAAAGATAATATTTAGGACTTAATATTTAGATGAAATTTTGGACTTTAGAATTAGTGCTGGAATGAGTTGACTTTTGGAGATGTTGGGATGGGACGAATGTAATTTGCACATGGGAAGGACATGAATTTGGGGGGCCCAGAGAGTGGACTGTTGTTGGTTGACTTGTATACCCCAAAAAGATATGTTGAAGTCCTAGTTCCCAGTACCTATAAATGTGGTCTTTTTCAGAAATAGGGTCTTTACAGATGTAATCAAGTTAAGATGGGGTCATACTGGATTAGAAGTGGCCCTAAATCCAATGAATAGTGTCCCTATAAGAAGAGAGATATTTAGAAATACAGAGGAAGAAGGTCATGTGAAGATGGAGGCAGAAATTGGAGTGATACAGCTACAAGCCAAGAAACACCAAGAATTGCCAGCAACCACCAGAAGCTAGGAGAAGCAAGGAAGGATTCTTCCCCAGAGCCTTCAGAGGGAGCATGGTGCTGCTGACACCTTGATTTTGGACTTCTGGCCTCCAAAACTGTGAGACAGTGAATTTCTGTTGTTGTAAGCCATCCAGTTTGTGGTACTTTGTTGTGGCAGCCCTAGAAAATGAATAAATACACTGACATAACCTGATACCAAAGTCTGATACACAGAACAAGCACGGTGATAATAATTATGAGAATAGCTGCAAGCAAAGCAGCAAGGCTGGGGTGCAAACTGCCCTGAAGGAGAAGTTGCTGCAGCTAGAGGCAGTGTGTGTTCACATGGGTACATGGGTGGCCTAGACATTGGCTCATGGTCCATCGTGCTTCCGTCAGAACTGCCATCTATAAATTGAATAAGTGCCACCCGCACTGTCATAGCAACTCTAACAACACTGTTTCTGACCAAGGAACACACTTTACAGTCAAAGAAGTGAAGCAATGGGTTGATAGCCATGGGATTTCCCCGTCTTCTCATATACTCCAAAGCAGCCGGCCTTATTTTAAAAAAAAGGAGTAGAATGGACTGTTGAAGGATCAGATATAGCACCCCGGTAGATGACATCTTGTGAGATTGGGACCCTGTTTTTCAGGATGTGGTATACGTGCTCAATCAGCAACCAAGGCATAGATGTGGGAAGTGTGCCCTTCACTACTAACCCAAATAATCCCCTTTCAAAAAATTTGCTTCTTGTTCCCACAACTCTACATCAGCTGGCTTAGAGGTTTTGATATCTAAGGGAGGAAAACTTCAATCTGGGGACACATAATGGTTCTGCTGAATAGGAAGCTAATAATGCCACCCAGTCGTGATGGACTCTCCGTGCCACTGAATGAACAAGCCCAAAGGGAGGTCATAGAGTTGGCTGGAATGATTGATTTAGACCTGTACTGTCCAATATGGTAGCCACTAGCCACAAATTTTCCTAATTTCTAAAATTAGAAATTCGGTTCCTCAGTCACACTAGCCACATTTCAAGTGGTCAAGAACCACATGTGCCTAGTGGTGGCCATATCATGTAGCACAGATATGGAACACTTCTATCATTATGGAAAGTTCTATTGGACATTGCTGACTTAGACTTTCAAAGGTTGTACAATGGGGGCATGAAGAAATGAAGTCTGACACTCTGGGAGCCCTCTGCTCTGCCTGCCAATACTGCTACGTGCAGTGGACCACAAGGAAGGAGACCACAGCACACTGATTTAGGCAAGACCACTAGGTTGCAGATGTCTCAGGAAAAATGGTCTACGTCCCCCCACCAGGTAAAGAACCCCAGCCAGCTGAGGGGTTGGCTGAAGGCAAAGTAAAAGTGGAAAGGGTGATACAGGAGGGAGGTCATACATCACAGCCAAGGCAGATGTAGAATAGAGCCCTATATCCTCTTCCTATATTTTCTTCCTTACTGTGCCATGTATATATTTCAATGAATGTCTCTTTTCTTGTCTTTCCCTTTAATCCACTATTTTACATGTTATTTGCAGAAAATTGAGACAGAATTGGGACAGAATTAGAGAAAGAATGGACCTCACCCAGAAATCCTGGACTTGTACAGAGGTGAAGATATTTTCACTTATGTTAGGTTGGAACTTTTCTCTCTCTCTCTCTCTCTCTCTCTCTCTCTCTCTCTCTTTTTGCACTTAAAAGCATGGAAAGAAGGGGGAACTGTGGTGAACATTTGTTGGTTATTTTGGCTGCCCAGAGTTTAATTGTGTCAATAGCTTTCCATTGTTAATGTAACTAAAGTTGGTTTCTATTGTTCGCAAACAAAATCTCTGATGGGTACAGAAGTATAAATATTGACAAGGAATAAACCACATTGTTATTTGCAGATGACATGCTTGCTTTCCTAGAATTTCATAGAGAATCAATGGGGGATAAAAAATTATAGGAAAATTAAATAATTTAGTGTGTTGGCCAAATATAAAATTGCTTTCCTATTTATCAGCTTTATTCTGCAAGGAAATTCAATTTTTAAAAATCTCATTTTCAAAGTAAAATAAAACTCGCTTCAGGAACGCATGCTGGCGATGATAGTAAAACATCGTGAATGTAATTAATACCACTGAATTTTACCCTTGAAAGTGGTTAAAATGAGAAATTTTGAGTTGTATATATGTTACCACAGTGAAAATTTAAAAGATAATTGAAAACATAAAACTAGCCCCAGACGGGCCTCGAATGTCAGGATAATTTGTCTTGGAGGTGCTGAGGCGCCAGAGATGTGAGAGCAGCGAGGCCCCTGTTGGGAAGTTTGACTGCAGGCACGTGCGGGAGTGTGGGAACTCCCAGGGTCAGCTCGTTCCTTCTGGGACGTGCTTCCTGCTCCTGCCCGCTGTGCCAGGGCTAGGGCTGGCTGTGCACTCTGGTGGGGGTGCAGGGTCTCACACACAGGAGGCTGGGGTGTCTGGGGAGAGCAGGAGGGGCCAGGATAGGAGGGGTGGGTCTCTCTGGGAGGGCAGTTAGCACAGCCTCTCAGGCGGCAAGGGATCCAAGTTGGCTGGACCTCAATCTTGTACAATTTGGAGGCCTTCCTTAAGGAAAATAATAAAAATTATAAATATAAAATCAGGTAAAAACATCAATATTTATTTAGAATAAATACTTAAAAATAAGAAAAGCCGACAGAGACCATGAATATCACAAAATCCAAAATCCCCCCACATCGCATAATGTTTTTATTAAGTGTGTGGCACACTTTTATAATCTTTTTTTCTTCATTTTTGGCTGCCTGCCCTTTGGCTGCCTCTTCATATGACAATGCTTTTGTGATGCCGTTTTCCTATAGAGAGAACAGAAGGGAAATTCAGTGTTTCCCCTTGTGTGATGAACCAAGTTTTTTATTTTATTATTAATCATTTGGAAAAGTTTCTTTCAGCTTCACCACTTGTTGGTAAAGTCATGTAAGTTTTTAGGAACCTCTGCCAAATTTCTTTTATAAGTGGCCTGTAAGATTTCAGAGTATTTCAAGTTTTCTTGCACAGGGACCAATCTTAAATCCTCTCTGAATTGATGCTGCTCATTAACCAGAGCGGTTCAGATGCATTTTGAAATTGCTACTGCATTGCTCTGAGCTACATAATTGTGTAATAAAATTACTCTTATGCTACTTACACTGTACTTACTGATGAGAGTGTGTAGGAGTTTTGCCACTGGAACGCTTGTCTCTCCAGGCTGTCTTGCTGTGTAGGTGGCAATTTCGTGTGCCATTTCATCTAGAACTACCAGACCTCATAAGGGTAAGATGCATCCGTTACACCAAGAAGACTATGTTAGGATGCATAAAACAAGCATCTTCACTCACGGAAGTCCTCATGCTTGTAGTACTGCTGCAATTCTTAAGTTACAAACTACTGTGTCTTAGTTTGTCAAAGGGCTGCTGATGCAAAGTATCAGAAATGGGTTGGCTTTTACAATGGGGATTTTATTTCGGATAAAAGCTTACAGTTCTCAGGCTGTGAAATGTCCAAATCAAAGCACCATCAGAGATGCTGTCTCACCAAAGTCAGCTACTGTTGATCCTGGCATGTTGCCATGTGGTGAAGCAAGATGGTGGGTGATCTCTGCCAAGGTCTCTGCCTCCCTCTCCATAATCTGCCGTCTCCCGGAGCTCAGCTGTGGGCAATGAGGCATAGGGCTTGTCTCCTTCTGAGCATCCTCTCTCAGTCTCTCGGGGTTCTCTGGCTTTCTACAGCTGTAGGTGACCTTGGAATCCTCTCTTATGTAGCAAGATATAAAATGGTGGCTTACTCTCTCTCTCTCTCTTTCAATCTCTGCATGTGTGGTATGTGTGTGTGTGTGTCTGTCTGTTTATATCAGACCCAGCAAGAGGGTGAAGACCCAAGCTGGTTCATGCTTCACTGACATTGTCCAAGCACAAGGCCCACCACCCACAGAAATGGATTAGTTCAACAACATAATCTTTTTCCTTTGGGAATTTATAAAAGAAATTCAAGCTGTCACACACTGGAATTCTGAAAAAGTTTATTTTGCATGATTCTCATCAAAAAAAGAAACAAGATGGACACATTCATGTCTTTACATGGCCTCTGGCCCCACACCTTCATGCCATGATGATGTCAGCACAGTGGATAGTAGGAGTATTATTACTGGAAGCCCTTCCTAAACCAGAGCAGCTAGCAATAATTTAACCATACACAGAAGCGACTGTAAACTACATGACTATATCCCACGAGGCCAAATAAATGTGTCTTCAACTCAACTTCCCCTAACCAGATCCCCAAAATGCCCATGGCCATCCAACACCATCCAACATGAGCAGAAATATGATAGAGACCTTGGAATGGAGACAGTGGCCTTAATTGATTGTAGTTGAACTATTTTACATCTATAAATGTTACAGAAACATATGACCATGTAAATGCATTGCTAGAGTTCCTCCCAGGACTCTGGAAAGGCCTGCATAAGTGAGCTTAACCAACATCACGGTATTTCCTCCTTTGGCTTGGGGCGCTCAGGGATAGGAGCTGGGGAACCAGGGTCCATTAATGATTCCTCTCACCACAAAGCACACCACAGTTCCACACAGCAGTCCTCTCACCCTCTCATACAGCCTCCCTCCAGCTCTGTTAGGCAGGCATTACCAGCCTACAGATGACCAGTCAGAAAGGACTCTTGATCAAGGCCATGCAGAGTCCAGCTCTCCAATGTCCCCGTCCAGGATTGAGTCCCTGCACCAGGGCTGTGCTATCTCATTGTCCCCACGATCATCCAGATAGGGGGGCAGGGAGGGGGTCATGTCCCCCCTCTCTAGAGGAGGTGGCCTCATGCCCACAGGCATAGGACAGTAGACAAGGCACTTTAATGTTCATGAATTTAACTCTCACAGCAATCTGCAGGGTGTGTTATTATCCCATTTTCTGACTGAGGAAACTGAGGCTCATGGAGGTCACATGGCCCGCTTAAGGTCCACTAGTGAGACTATGGGAAAAGAGGCACTGCAAACCAGGTCTCTGGAGCCCTTGTTCAGCATTCTTTTCACTGTGCTTTGCTTCTCCCCCCTTTAGAGACTGAAGGGACCTCAGACATCATCCTGTCTGATTTCCTTGTCCCACAAATGGGAAACTGAGACCCAGAGAGGGGAAAAGTGACTTGCGCAGATCACCCAGCAAGTTTGAGACAGACTCCTGACCCATCTGTCAAGCTTGACTCTGCCTCTCTCCCTCTCCAGGCACTTAAACGCCTTCAATCTGCTACCACATGTCTAGAGGTCCCCACTGCAGGTTGGACTTGGCCCTGACACTGAGTCACTAGTCCACCAGGAGCCTATACCAAGCAAGCCTATGATTGCCTTCCTATCCAAACCCCTCTTCTTTGAAATTGTCTCCACCCCCCCGCCTCTACTGAATGGAGCTGAGAGGGGTCTTAGGCGGCCAGGTGTGTGCTGAGTAACCCCACCCCGGGCTGGAGTCGGTGGCAAGTCTGAGTAATGGAAAGAAGAGAAATCCAGACAGATGTAAATGCAAACAGAGCCTAGTGGCAGAAGGGAGAAGCTCAGACAAGAAACTAGGGGGCTCCAGAGAGAACCTCTGCCCTGTAACACCCCCATTCCCATGAGGTTTAGCAGTACCTGGGTTCCAGGATATTTGTCCATGTCTTTACATTAACACCCTCCCACACCCTTCTATTGAGTGCCATAAGTGGATTTTTGTGCCTTGCAATTTAGAAATTATAGAATTAACTTTTTTATTTTAAAAAATTAATGGGTAATACATTCATATGGTTCACAAATCAAAACAAAACAAAAAGAAATATACTGAGAAGTCTAGCTCCAACCTCTGTCCCCACTCATCCGTTCCTTAGTCCTCTTTAGGCAACCACTTTTATTAATTTCTGGTGTATCTTTTCCAGCATCCCTTTATGCAGATATAAGCAAATACAGATATATATTTTTACCTCCCTTTTTTTTACACTAAGGTGGGATACTATATACTTTGTTGTATATCTCACTTTTTAAATTTAACAATCCTGGAGAACTTTCTATATCATAAGGTGATGCATTTTTTTAAAAAAAGATTTATTTATTTACTTTTTATCCATTTAACACACACACCCCCACCCCCGTTTTTGCTGTTTTTGTGTCAATTCGTTGAGCAATTCTCTGTGTCTGTTTCCTGCCCTCTCCTCTCATCCTTCTCCTCCCGTCTTCACCAGGATTCGATCCTGGGAACCTCTGATGTGGGAGAAAGGCATTCTGCCACCTGCACCATTTCAGTCCCTGGTTTTTTGGCGCATCTCGTCTTGGCTATCCCCTGCGTCTCTCTCCTGTTACGTCATCATCTTGCTGCATGGTTCGGCGGGGCCAGATGATTCACCCGCTCACCGGGTCTGGCAGCCCATGCACCTTCTACATTTTTCTTTATTTTACTGGGAGGTCCTGGGGATCGAACCCAGGTCCCTACATATGGGAAACAGACACCCAACCATTTGAGCCACACCCACCCCCATGAGGTGATGCATTTTTAATCCCACTTAAATCATGATGCTCTGGGCAACCTACAGTAGAGAAAGACTAAAAAGCAAGGTTTTGTTGGGAAATTTCAGTGTTTCTGACATTCCAAAAGCCTCCTTTTCCTATCAACAGCAATGCTTAGAGGTGTGAAGTTGAGTTTGCAGTGAGTGGCATGCTGGAGGGAGGGAGTGGTGGCTCTCTGGGGGTTGGGGACAGAAGAGAGAGCACTAGAGCCAGCCTGTGCACAGGGAAGAGTGGAAATGAGATCTGAGGGGCATTACTCCCCATTGGCGTTGAAACCCAGAGAAAGAGAAGGGCCCATATTATGAAAACCCCAGATGGTAAAGGGGGAACCCCAAAGCAGGAGACTGTCTCAGGGACACCCTGGGACAAAAGGTTCTATGTCAATTTATTGGCCAATTGACCCTGGACAGGTCACCCTCACATAAGACAAAGGAGTAGCTGGTATCAGAATATATTTGCCCAGCATTGGCAGAAGGCGGAAGCACCTGTCCTACAGCTTGGTCATGGCAGGGATAAAAGCCTGTCATCCTTATCTTACTACAAGGCCTGCTGGCTTCTGCCCCTCCTCAGCTTCCCCTGGCTCTGCTCTGTGAATTTTAGAAATAGGTTTCTCAACTAGCTCAAATTTTCTGCTTATTTTTTCTCACTAGCAGAAATTGCTCCGCCTGCTGCGTTGGTGGCAATGAGAATGTGAAAGCTGTCAAAGCCTCCCTGTGCCACTCCCCTGCACCCCACCTGTCTCCAGCTCTGCTGGGCCCACCCCCATGCCCTGCTCTGGGGGGGTCCTCTCTCACCCATGGCCTCAGTCAGGACAGCATGAACAGCTGTGGGCCCAGGAATGGCCCTGCCCCCTGCCTCCACAGCCTTGGGAGGAGCTGTGTTTGGCTCCCCTCTCTAAGCTCTGGTGGACAAAGGCCTCTCCAGGGGGCATTTTTTGGCTCCTAGACCCATCAGTAAATGGCGGTGTGGGGGAAGGTGCCTCCCTCATTTTAAGCCAACCCTCAGACTTCCCTGGCCCTGGGCACTGTCCTCCCCAGCCCTCCCCAGACCCCATCCCCAGCCCATCTTGGCCACTGGGGCTCCCCTGGACCTGCCTCTCAAGATTACATTTCACAGCCACACTTTTCTCCTTTCCCACGCATCTTTATTCTATTCTTCTACAAAGTGCGTCTGGAATTCGATTCCTGCTCCAAATGCCTTTCTTGACTTTCCAGCGTGGTTCCAGCACCCTGCCTGCCTTATACACGTATCTTATTTTAGGTGTATTCATGGTGCAGTGCAATGGCAGTAACAGTCAATATTTCTATAGGGTTATGTCCAAACGTATGTTCCAAACACTTTACATGTATTAACTCAATCCTCGAAACAACCTTTTGAATTAGGTACTATTACTATATCCTTCTTATTGATAAGTAAACTGAGACATAGGCTGAAAACGTTGCCCTTCTTGCACAGATAGTAAGTGGACAATATAGGCTCATTAATTCTGGCTTCAGAGTCTGAGTTCTTAATCATTCGTCAAAGCGCTTTGGATCTAGGTTTCCAGGTTCTAGGCTTTGTATATTCATAGGCTATTTACCTGTTAGCACTTCTGTTAAATGACTGCGTATGTTAAAATTAATTCACTATATATAGGAGAAGGATGTCCAGAAATGAAGGGAAGAATTACTAGATCAGCGATGTAGGAATGATGGAAGAGAAATTTTTTGATGCTGAATTTAAAGGAGAGGTGCAATTGCAAGCAATTATGTAAAAAGCACAAGAGGAAGAAGCTAAGGTATATCATAGGTGCTTTAAACATTGAATGAAATATCTAAGTAATTTTTTTCAATTGTTATATAATAGTAATAGCAGCTAATGTTTATCACGTTTATAATGTACCTGAATAAGAGTATTTTATGAGCTCCCTTTAAACTTACTAGTTGCAATATCATATTTTATCCTTACAGTAATTCTATGAGCTACACATTACTTTCACAGCTTTATTGCAGTATTATTGACAATAAATAGCACAAAGGTAAAGCATTCAGTTTGATGAGTTTTGATATGTCTATATATCTGAAACCGTCAGTACAATGAAAATAATGAACAATTCTATCACCCTCAAAAGTTTCTTCAAGGGAAGTGGGTGTGGCTCAGTGGATAGAACCCCCGTTTACCATATGGGAGGCCCGGGTTCGCTTCCCGGGGCCTCCTTGTGAGGGCAGGCTGGCTCGCGTGGCGCGCCGTGGGCTGATGCGGCAAGACCTCACAGCAAGGGGG
>JAQZBX010076689.1:0-14392 GCA_029593785.1 Cabassous unicinctus | reverse complement strand
CCCCCTTTATGGAGGGAACCCTAAAAAGGCTCGTGGAAACTAATCAAGCACTTTCCACTTCCTGGCCTCCCCAGGGGAGCTGAAGCTCTGATGATTGTCAGTGCAGAGCGATAAAATTGGCCGACTCCACACCCCCCTGGAGCAAAGCCTCAGTGTCAGCAGGCTGCTGGCTAAATCAGGTTCCTCAGCAGATTCACCTCTCCCCTCAGACTGGTGCTGCTTAAAGCCAACTTATCTGCTTCCCAAAGCTATGAGAAGGTCCAGGCAGCCAAATCCACAGAAGTTAAACCCCTCTCCACCTTCTGTCAGAACCCTCTCTCTCTCAGAGAATGCTCCCTCACACCAGGAGCAGGAGTTGTGGGTGTGGGATTTGTGGCTCAAACAGGCCTTTTTCACTGTGGGTGGGGCTCAGCCGGCTGTGTTAATCACCACAGGCAGGCTTAAAACTCACAAATCTCTACCAATCACTCCATGCTGTCGATCTGCCTGCTGCTAGATGTCCCAAGCTTCTCGCTCCGTGTGCCCACAGCCCAGACCCTTGGGCAGGACCCTGTCCACAATCAGCCATCTTCAGAGAGCTAGTCTGTGAGTGCCCTCCTAAACTGATGCCATCTTGCCTCCCTGAGTGTACACTTTGAATGGATTGAACAAAAAATGGGAATTGTATAAAACAATGAATCCTGTAGTGGAAGATGGACTGTGGTTAACAGAACAAATATGAAAATGTTCTCTCATGAGCTATAGCAAATTTATAATACAGGCTGTTAGTAATCGGGTGGGTTTTGGGAAAATACACCAAATGTAAGATATGGGCTATAGTTAGTAATAATGTTTTGACAATACTCTTTCATACTTTCTAACAATTTCAAAATAATGCAAGATGTTGGTGGTGTGGTGATATAAGGGAGCCCTGTATAATAATATGCATGTTTGCTTTGGAAGTTCACATCTTTCATTATAACTTTATTGTTTAGGTATATTCATGTATGAATGATATATTTCAATAAGTTTTTTTTTAAATAAAAATGATGCTATATTTTATCAAAAGCCAACTCAACATCAATTGAGATGATCATGTGATTTTTCTTCTTCAATTTTTAGTTGTGGTGTATTACACTGATTTATTTTCTTATGTTGAACCACACTTGCATTGGTTCAACTTGATCATGTTGTATAATTCTTTCAATGTGCTGTTGGATTCTATGAGCACATATTCTGTTGAGGAATTTTGCATCTACATTCACTAGGGAAATGGATCTGTAATTTTCTTTTTTTTTTCATAAGAACTTTATCTGGCTTCAGGATTATGGTGATGTTGGCTTCATAGAATGAATTTGGTAAGTCCCCCTCCTGTTCAATTTTTTGGAATAGTTTCAGCAAGATTAATATTTAATCTTCTTTGAATGACTGGTAGAATTCACACGTGATGCCATTTGGTCCTGGGCTTTTCTTTGTTGAGAGGATTTTGATGATTGCTTCTATTTCTTTAATTGTGATTCGTTTGTTGAAGTCTTCTATCTCTTCTAAAGTCAGTGTAGGTTGTTTCTGTGTTTCCAAAAATTTGTCCATTTTTTCTATGTTGTCTAGTTTGTTGACATACACTTGTTACAGCACCCTCTTATGATCTATTTCATTTATGTGGTGTCAGTAGTAACATAACCCCTCTAAATTTTGATTTTATATATTTGTGTTTTCTGTCTTATTTTCTTAGACAATCTGGCTAAATTTTGCAAATTTTGTTGATCTTCTCAAAGAACCCATTTTTGTTTTGTTGGTTTTCTCTATTTTTTTGTTACTTCTGCTTGTTTGGCGATTGGTTTGGTGTTCTTTTTTTTTTACTACCTCCAGTTGTTTAGTTATGACTTGCATTTTTAAAAATCTTTCTTCCTTTTTATAATATGTGTTTAACAGTATAAATTTTCCTCACAGTATTGCCTTTTTATATGTTGTATTCTCATTTTCATTCATCCTGATATACTCACTGATTTCTCTTTCAATTTCTTCTTTGACCCACTGGTTGTTAAAGAGTGTGTCCTTAACTCCCATATAATTATGTATTTTCCGGTCTTCTGTTTATTGATTTCCAGCTCCATTCCATTATGATCAGAAAAAGTGCTTTGTATAATTTAAATCTTTTAAAATTCATCGAAACTTGTTTTGTGAGCCAATATAAGCTTAATCATTGAGAGTTATCCATGATCACTGGAGAAGAAAATGTATCCTGGAGTTTGGGGTTACATTGTTCTGTATATATCTGTCAGGTCTAGTTCATTTATCATGTTGTTCAAGTTCTGATTCCTTAATGATCTTCTGCCTAGATTTCTATTTATTCATGTCAGCAATATTCTATAATTGTAGAGACATCTATTTCTCTCTTCATTTTTGCAAGCACTTGCTTCATGTATTTTAGGGGATCTGGTTAGTTGTATAGATATTTATGATTATTATTTATTCTTGTTGGGTTGCCTCTTTTAATAATATATAATTCCTTCTTTGTCTGTTATAACAGCTTTGCTTTTGAAGTCTATTTTGTCTGATATTAATATAGCTACATGATTTAGTCACCCAAAGTGGTGCTGTTGCAAAGTACCAGAAAAATGTTGGTTTTTATAAAGGGTATTTATTTTGTGTAGAAGCTTACATTTACAAGGCCCTAAAGAGTCCAACTCAAAGTTTTTTTCTCACCAAAATCTGTTGCCAATCTTTGCAAGGATTCAGCCTTCTTTCTTCCTCTTAAGGTTCCATGGTCCCAGCTTCTGCTGAGCTCAACTGTAGGCTGACGTAAGGCTCATTTCTCTCCAGGTTCAGCTGCTCTAGTCGTTTCACAAGGTCAGTTGTAAACTGTCAGGTGAATGGCTCATCTGTCCCCCAGGGCTTCAGGATCAAAACTGACAAAGTTCTCCCTCTCTTCATCATCTGTATCTTCTCCTGTGTTTTCCTGCATGTGTTCTTGGGTGAGTGTCCATTTATATAGCCCACCAAGGGGCTAGGGACTCAACCCTGAGTCATGACTTTCTGATGTGTCCAAATCATAGCCCTAATCATGATTTAATCAAGTAAACAAATAAACCATTGAATTTAATACAATTTAGGGCTATCATACCCAGAGGATTAGACCAGTATGCAAAAATAATCAACATATTTTTTTTTAAAGATACTTAGATTACATAAATGTTACACACAAAATACAGAAATTCCCATATGCCTCACCTCCCACACCTCTCACAACCTCCCACATAAACATCCTTCATTAGTGTGGCACATTGATTGCAATTGATAAACACATCCTGGGGCTTTGCCATTAAGCATGGACCATAGTTCACATTGTAGACCACACTCTCTCCCACACAGTTCTGCATGTTATATGACGATATAAAATGGCCTATATTTATCATTGCAATGTCACTCAGGACAATTCTCAAGTCCCCAAAAAAAACCCTGTATTACAACTGATTTACCCTGTCCCTGCCCCCAGAGCCTACAGTGGCCCCTGGCTCCACATCTATGTTACAATTTCTTCCATTGCTTGAATCACAATATGTCTATAGTAGAATATCAATAAGTCCACTCTAGTCCATAGCTCCTCCACCCATCCTGAGTAGTCTGGGATGGTGATGTCCACGCCACCTCCATTTGATAGGGGGCTTTTATTCAATGGGGGAGATGGTTGGGATTACCCTGTCTGCAGCTGCAAACTCTCTCCATTTCCTGGGATGGCTATTGTCCATCATCATCTTCCCACCAGTTGTCCTGGGTGAGTCCAATGAAATGTTAAGTAGGGCTTGCTGCTCCACCAAGGTTCTGGGCCGAGCTTGCACATGGACAGCCCAAATTCTCAGGTCTCTGGATGTACACCCATTAAACTCCAGCACCAAGTACAGGTTTGACTAGAAGAGACAGATGAGCCATTTGCGGGGAAGACATAGTTAAGTCCAACTCTGTCACTCTCAGGAGTACAAACTCCAAAGTAGAACTCACTGGCAAGGCACAAAACTCCAGAGCTATCTGCCCTCGCATAGGACCTGGGTGTCTCCAGAGCCCTCGGAAGCCCCACTATTTGGGGTGATATCCACTTTGGAATTCTATGAGATCCTACTGAGATGTGCTTGAGCGTTATCTCTGGGATGAACTCCTGACTCATTTTGAAGTCTCTTAGCCATATAAACTCATTTGTCTTTACCATTTCCCCCTTCTATTCATGGTCTTTTTCCAGTCACATTGCCATTTGGCACTTGGTAGCAATCAATAATATCAATCTGTTACATTTCTAGGCTCTCTTCTAAACCTCTCTCTCTCATCTTTTCATTTCAGGTGGCAGCACTCTAGTATTTCTTGTAAGGCCAGTCTCTTGGTGAAAATCTCTCTTGATTTCTGTTTATTTTTGAATACTCTAAACATTCTCACATTTTTTTGAGGGATAATTTTGCCAGACCTAGAATTCTTCACTGGCAAGTTTTCTCTTTCAGTTTTTCAAATCTCTGATACCACTACCTTTTTACCTCCATGGTTACTGATTAGAAATCAGCATTTAATCTTATTGGGCTACCCTTGTATGTGATGCTTCAGTATTTCTTTGTTGTTTTCAGAATTCTTTCTTTATCTTTGGTATTTTTCATTCTAATTATTATGTGTCTTGGAGGAGGCCTATTCAGATTTATTCATATGGGGTTACCTTGTGCTTCTTGGACATGGATATCTATGTTCTTTAAAAGAGTTTGAAAATCTTCTACCATTAGTTCCTCAAATATTCCTTCTGCTCCTTTTCTTTTCTCTTCTCCTTCTGGGACACCCATGATACAAATGTTTAAGCACCTCATCCTATCATTCAGTTCCCTGAGTCCCTGCTTGATTTTTTCCATTCTTTTCTCTATCTTTTCTTCTGTCTGTTCAATTTGGAAGCCCTGTCTTCTATCACATTGACCCTTTATTCTGCCTCTTCTTTATTTCCTTTATTACAAGTTTCATTCCATAAGACCTGTTATTTTTCTTTGCATGCTTTCAAATTCTTCTTTGTGTTCACTCAGCATCTTCTTATCTTTAATCTCTTTAGCCTTCTCATTACATGTATTAAGGAGATTTGTTTGAACAACTCTGATTTGTTGTCTCAAATCCTGTATGTTGACTGAGTTATATTCTCCTGTTTGTTAGTGTGGCTCATAATTTTTTGCTGGCATCTTGCCATCTGATTTTCTTAAGTTTTATTCTGGGCTCAGTTTCACTCTTTAGCAAAGGACTTTCTTGTTGATTGGCTTTGTGCTAAAGCTCCTCTTTAACACTTACTTAAACTTATTTTAGAAATTTTTAATAGTTCATGTTTAACCAATCCGATTTTTTCTGCTGTTATCCATCTGTTTCTTGCCATTTTTACCCTGTCAATGGTGGCATTGGTGCCAAGGGTGTGCATGGTAATCTGAGCCATGCAGGCTGAAGCTACTCACATTGCCCCAGAAACTAATGAATTTCTGCCCACCTTTCTCACCTGCCAAGGATGGGTAAGAGCCTAGGCCATGGTTGGCATTCTAAGCTGTGAAGGCTGAAACTGCCTGTATTTGCCCAGAGAGACTGATGAAGGTCCACTCAACTACATACACTACTGTAGGCAGCAATGGGGCCAAAGGTTTAAACAGTAATCTATGCTATCAGGGATGAAATTGCCTATAGTTGCCAGGAGAGATTGGTGAAGCTCCACCCACTTTCCTCCCCTCTCAGGGGTGGGGGTGGAGCCTAAGCTTGGTCAGTATTATGATCTGGATGGAAAGAATCTTATCCCTAACAAACAGTAAGTCACTATGATCTTCAATCAGCCCCCCTTTGACTTCTGATCAAGGTAGAGTTAAAATGAATGCTAACAGCTTCTTTCTGACCTGGACAGGTTCAAACTTTATTTCTATTTAGAATTGGACTCTAGATAGCTGAATTATTAATCAATACCTGAAGTCAGTGCCTGGCCATTTCCTCCTCCCCTGTTTTTGGGAAATGGGATCTCCAACTCCAGCTAGTGTGTGTCTCCAAAGGTGGCCACCAGTGGGGATTGGTACTGGCTTCCACAGGTTGCATGTACTACTCATAAATCTTCACAACAGATGTCCAGCCTCCTCCTTCAGTTCTTCCAAAGATGGTACACAGTGCTCTGCTTTTCTCCTGATCTCCCCCAAACAGGGGGTTTGGATAGATCCTTTCTGATTACTGATTGCACTGTAGGATGAGTTGATTTTAGAAATCCCTACTCTGCCACTATCTTCCCTATCTCTCCTGAATATCTTTTGAAGAATTAAGAAAATAAAATTATTTCAGAGGTTATAGAAATGGGTGGCATAATGGAGTACAGTATCCAATCATCACTCCAGAGGTCCCTATCCTTGTTAGCTCCATTGTCCAAATCTTAGCTAAGTCTGAAGGTCTGTTCAGGCCCCTCCCTCCCTAGCACAGGGCCTACCCTTCTCTTATCTCTCCTACTAACCTCTTCCACAGTGCCTAACAATCTATAACAACAGTCTCTTTTCAGGTTCACAGTGTTAATTCCTTCTTTATCTAAATGGATCTTTTGCTTTAATTCTTGCTTGAGTACTCTTTTCCTATTCTTCCCCTCACTCTTCTCTGATGTTCCATTATGCTGCCCTCCAGTGACCCAGCCCTGCTTATTGTTCCATTCTTGGTCCCTTGCCTAGCCTTTAACACCCATCCTGAGATTTTCTTCCTTCCTGTCCTGTATTTCTTACTGGATTTTCATGATGTCCCCACCCTCTGAGACCACAAAGCTCATGCGTTATCTGGGACTTTCCAATCCTTCCTTTTTATTCAGAAATCTATTGATACCCTTAGGCTAACATCATCTTGATTTGACAAAGCTTGAGGCTTTTGTGTCATTATCATTGTAGGTTTGTGGAATGAAAGCTTTCAAACATGGACATCTATTTTCTACCTTCTAAACTTCTAATCTTGTAAATTAGAAATTTTCTAAATTTCTAAATTTTCTACCTTCTGATTTTTAATTTCTAAATTTTGAATTCAGAAATAGAGCCTCGTATCTTTGGTCAATTGATTTAAAGGCCTTCCAATTCCACTTAATTGGGTAAGAATATTTTCTTCAACAAATGGTTCTAGGAGAAGCAGATATTCATAGACAAAGAAAGAAGAGGGACACCTGCTTTACACGATATTCAAAAATTAACTCAAATTTCTTAAAAGACCTAAATATAAGAACCAGGGCTATAAAATTACCAGAAAAAACTTAAGGAAGCATCTTCAGGACATTGTGTTAGGCAATGTTTTGTTAGACTTCACACCTAAAGCACAAGCAACAAAAGAAACAATAGCTAAATGGGACCTTAGGAAAATTAAAAAACTCTTGTGAATCAAAGGAACTTATCATGAGCATAAAAAAGAAAACCTAATCAATGGGAGAAAATATTTGGAAATTACATATCCAATAAGAATTTGATATCTAGAATACATAAAGAAAGCCTACAATTCTGAAATAAAAAGACAAACAACCCATTTAAAAATGGGCAAAATTCTTGAATACACGTTTCTCCAAAGAAAATATATAAATCATCAAAAAACACATGGAAAGATGCTCAAACTCTTTAGTTATTAAGCAAATGCAAATCATAACCACAATGTGATACCATTTCACACCCACTAAAATGACAACTATTTTAAAAATGGAAAGTTACAAGTGTTTGAGATGATGTGGAGAAAAAGCAACATTCATTGCTGGTGAGAATGTGAAATAATGGCAGTTGTTGTGGAAGACTGGCAGTTCCTCAGAAATGAACCTGCAATCCCACCTCTAAGTAAATATCAAAATAATTTGAAAGCAGGGCACACCCAATATTCATAGTCACATTATTTACAGTTCTTGAAAGTTGAAAATAACCCAAGTGTCCATCAACAAATGAATGGATACATAAAATGTGGTATATGTGTGAAACAGAATATTATTCAGCCATTAAAATTAATGAAGTTCTGATAAATGTGACAACTTGGACGAACCTTGAAGACCTCATGTTGAGTAAAATAAGCCATATACAAAATGACAAATAGTGTTTGAAATAATTAAAATAAGAAAATGCAGAAAGTCAGAATCTAGAATATGGATTATCAGGGTCTGAGGTGAGGGTAGGGAATTAGGAGCTAATGGTTAAATTGTAGAGTTCTAGTAAGGTAGATGGTAACGTTTTGATAGTGGATCATGGTGATAGTAACACAACATTGTGAATTTAACTAACAGCACTCAACTTTATATATATGAATATGATGAACAGGAGAAATTTTAGGTTCTTTATATGTTAAAAGAATAATTAAAAAAACAAATGAATGTAACTTGTACACAGAGAACCCTATTGTAAATGATGGAATATGTTAATAGTACAATTATAAAACTGTTCTTTCATGAATTGTAACAAATATACCACACTAAGGGAAAATGTTAATAATAAGGTGGTATATAGGAACTTTATATTTTATGCATAGTTTTCCTGTATAACTAAAACTTCTCTAATTTAAAAAATCAATAGGTGAGAGATGTGTGGATTTGTTTCTGAAATTTCAATTCTGTCCCAAAGGTCTATTTGTCTGTCTTAATGCCAGTATCATAACTATTTTGATTAATATAACCTTGCAGTAAAATTTGAAGTTGGGAAACCAGCAACTGTGGGAGTCAACCAACTTTATTCATCTATTTCAAAATTCTTTTGTAAATTTGGGGCACCTTGAAGTTCCACATGAATTTGAGGATTGAGGTTTCAATTTCTGCATAAATTGCTGCTGGAATTTTGATAAGGATTGCATTGAATCTGTAGATCACTTTGCATAATACCAAAAGCCCAGCGATACTAACTTTTCCATTCCATTACCTTGCAATACCTTAGTACTTCCTTACATATTATTTAATGTCTTTCATCAATGTTTTTTTCCAGTTTTCAATGTACAAATCTTTTATATCTTTGGTTAAATTTATTCCTAGATATTTTATTTTTTATGCCATTGTAAATGGAATAGTTTTCTTAATTTCCTCTTTGATTACCAGTGCATAGGAACAGAATTTTTCATGTGTATTGATTTTTTACATTGCTACATTGAACTCATTTGTTAGTTCTAAAATTTTTTCCTATAGATTTATTTTGATTTTCTATATATATATAATCATGTTATCTGCAAATAAAGATGTATTTACTTCTTCTTTTCCAATTTGCATGTCCTTTATTTCTTTTTTGCTTAAGTGCCTTGGATAGAACTTTTACTATAATATTGAATAGCAGTGGTAAAATTTGGCATCCTTGACTAATTACCAATCTTAGAGGAAGACACAGTATTTCTCCATTGAGACTGATTTACCTGTAGGTTTTTCATAAACTGCCTTTATCATGTTGAGAAATTTCCCTTTTAGTCCTAATGTTCTGAGTGTTCTTCACAAGAAATTGTGCTAGATTTTGCAAAATGCATTTTCTGCCTCTATTGAAATAATCATGGTTTAAGAAATTCCTTTTTCTATTTATTCAGTTTATTACATTGATTGGTTTTCATATGGTGAACCATACTTGCATTCCTGGGATAAATACCACTTGGTCATGGTGCTTAATTTTTCAATATGTTATTAATTCAGTTTGCTAATTTTATGTAAAAGATTTTTGCTCTATGCTCATAATGGAAATTGATGTATAATTTTCATTTCTTATGGTATCTTTGTTAGGCTTTGGTATCAGTAAAATACTGGACTCAGTATGTCTGTAGAGATTGGAGTAGGAATGAAAGTTGACAATAGTGCTCAATGTAGAGATAACATCAATAATCCTTTGTGTCTATGTGGTTCTGGGAGAGTATATCAAGGTAAAACTCTATATTTTTGAAGATTTACTAGCTGCTGTTGGAGACTTGAGAAAGATTATTTTTCACTTCTTTGGAAAAGTTACTAGCTTCAATTTGAGATATATTTCAGTTTACAGGTCTGTGACACAAACAAGGAGAGTTTAAAGCTGAGAAATAGAATCCACACAGTAGTTTTGAACACAGCATAGAAGATGACTGGCAAAAATTGAAGCAATTAAAGATATGTATAAGATTTCCAAGACAGTGTATAGAATTTTATTTTGAAATGATTCAATAGTATTGCTTTAGAAATTTTTGTTAAGGACACTGAGAAAGAGTAGCTAGTGTAATTTGAACACAGTCAAGAGATTCAGATAGAAAATCCTAATAAAAAGAAAGATTCTCCAAAGAAGTCATGATCCAATTCTAGCTTGATTCCAAGTAAAATGCAGACACACTCTTTGGATTTAATTTTGAGGAGATCACTAGTGATCTTAGTAGTAGTTATTAATAGTGAAATCAAAGTTATCTTAGAAATTCAGAGGGTGATTGTATGTGATAAAATGGTAACTAAATATGGATGGCTCCATAAGTTCAATTGTGAAGATGGAAAACATGGGGCATAATTTGGGAGACTATAGTTTCAGAGATGGTTTTGGTTTTATGATAAAAGAAAGTGTGCTTAAATCATGAGAGCATGGATGGAAATATATGGAAAGGTTGTTGGTAAAGGTGGTTTAGTGTAGATTCGATGTATTGGTCAGCCAAAGGGGTGCTGATGCAAAACACCAGAAATCTGTAGGTCTTTTAAAAGGGTATTTATTTGGGGTAGAAGTTTACAGTTACCAGACCATAAAGCATGAATTTCTAACTCCACCAAAATCTGTTGCCACGTGTTGGAGCAAGACAGCTGCCAATATTTGTCAGGGTTCAGGCTTTTTGGGTTCCTCTCTTCCCATGGCTCCATTTTTCTCTTGGCTCAGCTCCTCGTTTCCTCCACAAGGTTGGCTGTAGACTATGAGGCTATCTAGGCTTTGCCTCTCTCCACAAGGCCAGCTGTGAACTCTTATATGAACCACTCATTTCTTTTCCTTGGACCATCTATCTTTCCTCATGACCAAGCCCCTCTGTGTGCTAACTTCCCTGGGCTCCAGCATTAAAACTCCACATCAGATCTCCAACATCCAAACTCCAACTCTGTCCTTTGCCGTGTCTTTTATCTTTGAGGCCACACCCACCAAGGGGTGGGGTTCAACACCCTATCAATGTGGCCCAATCAAAGCCCTAATCATAACTTAATAATGCCCAGATGAACAGACCAGTTTACAAGCATAATCCAATATTTATTTTTAGAATTCATAACTGTATGAAACTGCCAAACTACTACAGTCAATAATTCAAATTTATGAAGAAAGTAGAAGAGAAAGGGAACCATGTGGAGAGATTGGAGAGCCAGGGGTATAGATGATTCTTAACTTTAATTTTAATCTTCACATAATAGAAGGAGAATCCAAAGGTTATAAATATATGAGTGTGTCTAGATTTGATAACAATGAGTTGACATTAATTTGCTTTTAAAGTCTGTTTTGTCTGATACTAGTATAGCTACCCCTGCTCTTTGTGGTTACTGTGCTTGGAATATCTTTCTCCAACCTTTCACTTTCAGCCAGTTTGTATCCCTGGGTCTAAAGTGAGTCTCCTGTAGACAGCATATCCATTCTGTCAGCCTATATCATTTGATTGGGGAGTTTAATCCTTTCAAATTCAATATTACTGTAAATGCATTGCTTTCACCATTTTATTATTTGGTTTCTATATGGTCATATTTTATTTTTGTCTGTCATTTTGCCCTTCTTGTTATCCTTTCTGAAATTCCTCCCTTCTACACTTTCCTCCAAGTCTCTCAGTCCCATATTTTCCTTTTGGGCTGTAGGGGTCCCTTTAGTACTTCCTTCAGAGCTATGTTCTTTTTTATGAACTTTCTTAGTTTCTGTTTATGTGTGAATATTTTATTCACCTCATATTTGAAGTACAAGTTTGCTGGATAAGGAATTATAAGCTGGCAAATTTTCTCTTTCAGTATCCTAATTATATCATACCCCTGTCTTCTCACATCCATGGTTTCTGATGAGAATTCAACACATCTTACTGGGCATCACTTATATATGTTGGTATGCTTCTCCCTTTTTCCATTCAGAATTTTCTCTTTATCTTTGGCATTTGACATTGTGAGTAGTATGTCTCTTGGAGTAAGTCTGTTTGGATTTATTCTGATTGGAGTTGGCTGTGCTTCCTGGACATGTAAATTCATTTCTTACATGAGAGTTGGGAAATTTTTCAACCATTATTTCCACAAATACTCTTTCTGCCCCTTTTACCTTCTCTTCTCCTTCTGGATTCCCATAACATTTATGTTGTTGTGCTTCATGTTATCATCAATTTTTCCCATTCTTTTCTCTCTTCAAGTTTAGCTGTTTTCTCTTGTATATCTCTTGTTCTTTCTTCTATGATTTTGTGTCTGATATTTTATGCCTCTAATGCGATTTTGATCTCACCTATTGTCTTTCATTCCTACAAGCTCTTTGATTTTTCTATTCAATTTTTCTAATGGATTTCTAAGTAGACAATGGAAGCTCTTTTACTTTTCTATTCAATTTTTCTAATTGGATTATTAAGTAGACAATGGAAAGATCCATTGTCTACTTAATGTCCTTTTTCTCTTTAGCCATGTTGTCTTTCAACTCCTTGATTTGATTTGGATTTGTATGAACACCATTGATTAGTTTTCTTAAATCATGTCTTTTCTGACACTTGGATATCTTCCTTTGCTTGAGTGATGCCTTCCTTTTCATTAGTATGGCTTGCAATGTTATGCTGATGTCTAGGCATCTGATTAAAATTGTGAGTTATTCTGATGCTCAATTTCTCTCCCTTATGTAGGGTTTTACTTATGGGAGGCTGTCTTACTGTTGTTCTTTGATTCTCAGTTCAACCTGTTCTAGCTCTTTAGTATTATATCTGTTTAGTTGCTCAAATCCAGGCCACGCACCTAGTAATGTGTTGAATACAAGTTTCAAAGGCCTTGGGGAGGAAGATTGCAAAGGCTCAAAAAAAGCCTCTTTTATTTATTTATTTTTATTTTCCTTGCATGCACTTCCTTCATCTGCCAGCATATGGCGCTCTTTGGGTGGACACTCAGCTCAAACATTAGTCAGGATATTTTCACTGTAACCCCAACCAGAACAACGTGATAGAGAAGAGAATCCTATCTCAGGTCTATTCAGAGCCTCACAAATAAAACTTTTTCAGAAGCTGTTCTTCCTTTGCCAATAGCCCTTTTCCTGGATAGGAAACAATTCCACTCCATTCTGCATCTTCAACAATCAGTCTTCTTCAGTAGGGAGGGTTTTTTGAGAGGTTTTTATCTCTTTAGTCCCATTCCAGCTGCCAGGGCAAACAATAGTGTGGCCCCGTCCATCCTGGAAAAGCTCGTGTGTCACAGCAGTCCAAATTTATTGGCCAGAAGATGAATCAACATTAGGCTGCACCCCTCTATTCCCCTTTCCTGGGGAAGTAGACCCTGCAGTGCCCTCTGTCTGTAGCCACCAACCAAGGGCCAGAGGACTCAAGCCTTTCTCTCTGAAGGTGGGGGGATGGGCACTGGCAGCTGCAGCTGCAACTGCAGCTTTTACTCACAGACTTTCCCCATCGAGACTCTTTTTTTTTTTTTCTTTGCCTCTCTCTTTTCAGGGTGGTTTCCATCATTACACTGGTGTTCAAAGCCCTAGAAAATTTTGTCAGCAATTTCTGCCTGACCTTTAGCTATGTTTTCTGGGAGAGAAGTGAGTCTTGTGTCTCTCTAATTCTCCACTTTCCCAGAAGTCTTTCAGTTTCCTTTTAATAATTTTTCTTTGTATTAGATGAGCCCTCTCCTCCTGAAACCATTTCTTTGCCTAGATGCTTATGTTTTCCAGTTAAAAATGAAATATCAGACACATTAGGGGTGGTCTTTACAATATGGTGGCCATGACTTACTATATTTTGGTGATTTCAACTTCAATTAAATTTAAACTAAAAATTCATTTCTCAGTTGCACTAACCACATTTCAAGGGAATATATAAAATGTCTTTCTAATATATGTAGAATAATTTTAAAACAAAGGGGAATTTATTAACCAACTCATAAGAAATAGAACAAGATCAGTAACTTTGCTGCATTCTGCATGCACCACACTCATAACCTATCCCCTCACATGCAGATCCTTACTTTTGTGATTATCAAACACTTCCTTTTTTTTTTTTTTTAAGGAGATATAGGGGATTGAACCCAGGACCTTGTTCATGGGAAGCAGGTGTGCAACCACTGAACTACATGCACACCCCAATGAGAGTTGATTTTGGTATTTGTTTATTTGTTGTTGTTTTTTTTTTTCCTTGCTTGAAGTCAACTTTAATTTTATTCTTTTTCTTTGAATATTTTTTTATTGTTCATAAAAATCAAGATTTTTCACAGTATATACCAATATTTGTAAAATGATATATAAATGCATATGCATATATGTGCATTTTCTTACATAAATGT
>JAQZBX010076688.1:0-14393 GCA_029593785.1 Cabassous unicinctus | reverse complement strand
ATATGTACATGTGCTGAAAAAGAAGCCAGTGCAGCCTTTTCTAAGAAGTCCATCCAAATATTTACTGTACAACATTCAGAATTTACACTGATAATACAAGGCACAAAAAGTGTGGTGTGAAGCAAAGGCCATGCTTTAGTCGAACGCTCTCCTCTGGCTTGCTCATTCCTTCAGCTTCATGTCAAAGTAAGTGCTCAGCCCTGCTCTTTTTTTTTTTTTTTTTTGGCTCTGAACACATCAAATAAAGGTTTAGAGTGGGATGGGTTTGAGATATGAATCACTTGAAAGACCCTTCCCCCCACCCTAATACACCTTCCAAAAATCAACAGAACCAAAGGAAATCTGTTTTAAAATTCTTCCGTGCAGAAATGGAGGTAATCAATTACTCATAGTGTTTGAGTTTAGGTCAGGCAAATAGCCAGTTTTCATCTAAATGCTTATGTTTGCAATATTTCTAGGTCAAGCCTTACTGTACCAATCAGATAAAATTATGAAGAACGGGATATTTTAAGAGTCTGTGTTTCCATTAAAAGAATAAGAAAATTGTTTTCCTGACCAGAAAATTCCCACAGACTGAGTTTTTCCCACCTTCACATAGGGAACTTTTGAAAGGGAGCAGCCAGGACTAGCTCTGGGAAGTGTTTTTTTGTTTGTTTTTTTTTTTTCAATTGAAATTTTTAGTTACCCTCTGAAGAGGCTGAGACAAATTGATACCTCCTAGTAAAGGGTGATTTCCCTTCAGCATCATCAGGGCTCACTAATGGAGAGAATTAGAATTATTTAGATCCATTTCCGACTGTAATGTCAAAGTTTCAGTAACGGGATCATAAGGCAGGATATTCTGCTTACAACCCCCCTCACCCCCTCAAAAATTCTCTCCTTTTCGTGATTTCAACAGAACCTCTGTTAAATCTTTACCCACCTTATCTGTCAAATTTTAAAAGAAGTGTATAATTTGCCCAACGTGGGCATTTGTATGTAAATAATGCTTGAAATAAGTAAAATACTTTTTAGGGTTAGCAAAATTTGAGGCAAAAAGACAATTCCATCGTGCTGATGCCTTTTGCGAGAGTTTTGGACACGTATTACCATTCATGCAAAGAATTAGGTTCCCGAATTTTGTGAAGATATTTTATAGTTCAAAGCCATAACTTTCTGGAAAAAAGGTGTACCCCCTGCTGAACTCTAGGGGTGGGGGAATGAGCATTTTAAGCTCAGGCCTAAACATGAAGCTTACTGCCTTTTTTATCTTTGGGTTCAGATGGAGGGTAGGTCCTAAGGCATGACGTTTAATGTTCCTGTCTCAGGCCCACCTCATGAGGACATTCCAAATCCATGATCTTCACAGCAAAAAGAAAATGCCAATGAGTAGCTGCTTCAAAAACCACAATTATTCTATGTGAGTTAAATTTCCTACTTCAGATCACAGTACTACACACTAGTGACTAATGGGCCAGGTCGGACTTCCATCCCCTTTTATCTTTCGAAAAACCACAGCATACAAATTGCCATTTTAATTTTGTTGCTGACCCTGGAGTTGGGGATGTGAAGAGTCCGTGGTAGACACTGGCTCTCCTAGAATTGCTTTTGCAAAAAACACCACATGCTGTCAATAACAGCCAAACAGCTCTAGAACTGCAGCTTTTTGAAAGAGTTTGGAAAGTAAAAACACAAAATATGCAACACATCTAAAATTAGTAACATTTTCACTTTTGTGACATTTGACAAAATACAGTTTGCTTGTAGTTCAGGAAAATTCTATGCAGACAAAACAGTGAAAACTGCAGAAACAGTGGCCATTCATCTTTTGGCTAAAGCATCAATTTTTAAATACAGTTCTATGGCAACTAACACCGATGGGCTAATAAAATTGTGTCACTATCTTTTAGGACAACGTTTTGCTCTCTCATTTGCTGTAGATGTCATCTCTTGTCCAGACAATGGGAGCTACTAAAGAGTCAGAACTTCACAATGTCTCATGAAGAAAAATAATTAAAAAGGGCCCAAGAGGCATGTTTCTCAGCTCTTTCACAATTCCTCTGACCTTCCCAGAGCTGGAACAGACCTCTGCGAGCATGGTACTTTCCAACACATCTGATAGCGATAGTTTTCAACACATTTATAGAGGGCAGAGGGACTAAGAACTTGAAGAGAAATGGCCAAAGGAAAAAATAAAAGCACGCTGAAAAATTTTATAACCTTTTGAAATTCACAGGTAGATTTGCCAGAAGTTTGGCAAGTAGAAACTACTATCTAAAACCAAACAATTGTTCCATTTTACTATTCCACCTTTGCTGCTTAATTCTGATATTGAGAATTTCTGTCAAGGAACATAGTTGCAATAGATCCAGAACTTTAAGCCAAAGAGAACCCCTGTGATTGTGATTTGACTCAATATCCCCTCTCAAAGCACAACTGAAAGAAAAATATCTGGACTATGGCAAAGGATAACAGCTGCAGTTGGAGATGATAATAGTAATTAAAAAACAAAACAAAACAGAAAAGTTCCCCTCTTTTAAGAGAACTGTGTCAATTTCTTTCCATCTCTTAAAAAAAGGCCAATAAAATTTTTTGTGGGAGCACATCTGAGTTTTATGTGAATTCCTGCACTGGTAAATGAAGTTTGCATTTAAATCCATAGAGCAAGCTTCCTTTTGGCTTAAAGGGTATAATGTAAACCAGTAAGACTGCACGAGCAACGCTGTAAAAACCGTAAATTGACTTTATCGTGCTGCAGTCCAGCGAAGCCGTGAAGTGCACCATTTTGGTGGCAGAGCTTTAAGTCATGTTTAAAGCATGATTATTAGACTTAAATGCCTTTGAGGACGGATTTGGCATTGAGAGGGATATTTTGTAAAACTTTTAAGTAGCTCACCAAGTATTAAGGGCCCCTTTAAAAATTTCGGCTCATTTTACACCAGGACGACGAGACTTTTAGAGTAAGGAAGGCCGCATTCTACCAAGTAAATAAGTTTCTTTCAAAATTGGCATTTGTGTCAGGCAAATACCAAAATAGAACATAGGTTCTGGTCACGGGGGGTAACCAGAAGTTCAAGTGTGAGCTACCCTCCCTTGGTCCATATCTCTTAAACACGGGTTCTCTTTGGAATGCGACTGTAAAATACTGCCCAATCTTGACATGCAATGGCCACAGAATTTATACGCCTCTGTACAAGTCCTACGTATGACAGTAGCAGAGAGAATTAAGAGAGAAATATATATATAGGGAGCAAAATGGACTGCAAGGTGAATTTGGGGGTGAAATCAGAAGTGAATCATGTTTCCTTTGTCCCTCTATATGGTGTAATGTTCAAGCGCATTTTTAAATCTTAGGCAAAACAATAATAATAATGCATAGGAATAAATTCCAGACGTTCAGGAGTTAACCATAATCTCATTGCATCTTAATCTAGTAGATTTTAGGGAAATTATTTAAATTTTGGTCTGTTTTCAAGTATCTTAAAAATGTATCAAAAATCTAAAAAGTACCTGTGTGGATTCAAAGAATAGATGAATCAGTGATAAGGCCAATTATTAAGGAAGATGAAAAACAGGGTAAAATGGTTTTAAAAAAAAAAAAAAAAGTCCTGAGATGGATACTAACAAAGGCTCTATAATATTTTTCTATAAATGATTACTCAACAGTTAATGCAGATTCCTTCTTCATACCACCCATGCCGATCACCCCTTTAGTTGGTTTAGAGTGACTGACCATCTACTTCTACCTCATTCTCTTTCAGAAATTATATCAGGGATGTCAAATGAATTACACTCTCGTGTTTTCGCTCTATTGTCTCCTAGAAGGAATAAACAAGTTGAGCACACTAGCAGAAGGATGTTTTCCGATCTAGGTATGATATTTTGAAAATATGCTTGACAGTTCTAAGAGGATTTGTTTGTTCTATACAGTAAGCCTTTGGTTCCTGAGAAAAGCCTCGGTGCTTTTGAATTTCATGTAGCAAAGCCTTCTATTACAGGAGATTCTGTATACCACACATTAGAGAAAATGGCCAACACATTCAAGCATTCTTCAATGCCTTATCCATAAGTTCAACCTGTCTTTAGTTTTCTTTCACTTGGGCAGAGATTTACAACATTTTTTATAAGGTACCTGTGAAAATATTTTAAAAATTTTGATCATATCCCCACTGCCAAGTACTCTCCACCTCTCCCACTTCCTGTCTACTTTTATTTTATTCTAATGTACTCCAAGTAGCTGATTAGCTGCCTTGTGGTTAATCTAGATCCTTGACACTGGTTGTTCTGACTGGACAGCTAGTTAAAACATCTACCAGAAGATGGACAGGAACAGATCTGTTCATCTTTAGTCTACCAGGACATCTTGTCAAAAATGATTTAATAGGACAAAATATGGGAATAAAGGGCTAACATGTGGGTTATGAACTATCTGTGGATTTCAATTCTCCATAATATCACTGCCCCCTATTTTATAAAAAATCATAAAATGATAGCCATATGTTAATGGTCCTATAGAGAAAGCATACTGGTGAGGTTGAGTAATTGGTAATGGAAGGCTCCCTAAAAAATGCATCAGGTTTTCTGGAACATTGTGGTAAGAGGTATTCCTCAGGTTTATTTTCTTGGATGTCATTTAGAGCAAAGACTATCTGCTAGTGTCCCAAAATGCATAAGGAGGATGATCTATACCCCTGGTGAGATTCTGTGATGACATAGTACCAAAAGGCTATAAAATTTCAGGAACCTGGATTGAAAGGTATAGTAAAATCCCTCATCCCCTAATACAACAGTTTTGGGGAATTAGATCAACATCTGCCTCCTAGAATTACAGCTTGTTTGAACCATGTGACCCCAGCAGTTCCTGTGTTTCCTTGGACCTGATTTGGTCTTTCCTGTCTCCAATCCATGAAATAAGCTGTATTATAACCAGCCATTTGAGGGGCTTAGCTGGGAATAGAGCTGGTCCTGCGTTGTCGATTAGCATAAATAAATTTCCATATTGAAAAGACTAAATATGTTCCTGGAAACCTCTCCTCTCTGCCATAGTGGGTAAGGAAGGGAAGGAAATAATGTGGGAGAATTTGTCTCTGGGATGAAAATGAAGGTGGCGGATACTATTCGTGATTTATCCCACTGCTCAGTCTTCGGTCAATGGCTAGAATAGACAGGGGACTGGTGCTGGTGTGACATACTCAGATTCTAAGTTCTCAGCGCGCTCATTCTCTTCCTGGCATTGTTGAAGTCATACAAGTGGGTTGGCAACTGTGTTTCACCTCTAATAGCCAGTTTTACAATGATTCCTGGCATCACAGATGCCAGGTGGTAGAAAACCCTGACAATCTGGTACCATAATCAGCCGGCCCTTTGGGGCACATCATTAAAAACCTGTTTCAAAACATGCACTTATTCCATCTCTGCCTTCCCAGCTTTACTGTAGCTAATCTCTTCCCAGAGCTACTTCTATCTAGATGTGCCCCTTACTTTCATCCTTGCCACTCCAAATACAAGGAGTTCATCGATTGTTAGCCAAGGTGTGGATTCAGAGGGGACAGGGGAGCCCTCTTCCATCTAAGGGAGCATGTATGTTTCCCTATTAACGTGTTTTACCTATATAAAATTCAGTTTCTTCAATCAGGGATTCTCACTGATTGTAAACGAAGGCTGAATTCCCCAAATGCCACTGGGCTGTAAGCTGCCACTTTCGTTCCCATTTAAAGCAAACGTCCTGAAGCTGGCCATCATCGCTCTGTCTCATGAGAGAAAGTGGACTAGAGTCCGTTTTGCCTGCTGTAGTTGAAGTCTGCTTCATCGAGCTGGGATTCTGTGATGTTGGAGAGTTTTGTGTGTGTCCTCCCAATCTCTTCAAGGGCACAGGCCAGGGAGTCAAGGTCACCATCGTGCTGATGACGAGCTTCCCACAGGTTCAAAATGACAGCAGATGGGCTACTTTGTGTAGCAAAATACGATAAATTCCTAGATAGAGAAAGTCAAACAAACAACAAAACAAAAATTAAAAATAAAAGAACAAATAAAAATCATGATAAGGTGGACTGTGGTTAACAGTATAATATTAGAATGTTCTCTCATGACTATACTAATATATGGAGTTAACAATAGGATGGTTTGTGGGAAAAATACACACCAATTATAAGCTGTGGACTATAGATAGCAGTAATATTATAACGATGTTTCTTCATCATTTGTTAACAAATGTGTCACAACAATGAAGGTGGTGGTGGTGGGGTGATGCATGGGAATCCTATATGGTATGCACGATTGTTTTGTAAACTCAGAACTTCTCAAATTAAAAAAAAATCATAAGGGAATTAAAAATTTTAATGGATATTATTACAATAGAAGTAGATGTAGGTACACTAAGGCAGATCTTGGGCAGTTTGTGTCCTAACATCCAACTGAAACTGTACTTTGTAATGTTCCCAATGTCCTCCTTATCCTCCATGTCTTCTTTTAGTCCTCACCTTCCTTAAGCTCACTCTGTGTGTGTGTGTGTGTGTGTGTGAGAGAGAGAGAGAGAGAGAGAGAGAGAGAGAGAGAGAGAGAGAGACCACCCTCTATTTCATTAGCTTACATGATGAGGTAACTTGTTCTTATTTTTCCAAAATATCTGGGGAACCCTCATCACCTCTAACTTGGTAAACACATGCTGTCAAGGTTTGATCTTTGATTTTTTGTTCTTCCTTCCTTTCCTCAGCCGGCAAATATACTAAGTGGAATAGTTTTTTTTTTTTTTTTATCATTCATTCATGAATATACATAAACAATAAGTGTATAGTAAAAGTTGTGAACTTACAAAACAAACATGCATAACACCACACTGGGGTACCGCACATCAATCCACCACCAACACCTTGCATTGTTGTGAGACATTTGTTATAAATTATGAAAGAATATCACCAAATCTTACTACTAACTATAGTCCATATCTTACATTTGGTGTGTTTTTCCCCCAACCCTAGGTGGAATAGTTTTAAACTCCAAGTTGACAATGTCTAAATCTGCACCTCCAACCTCACAGGTTAATGAGAGCCAGTTACAGATCTCCAAATAATCTTAAGATTGCTCCAATTAGATGTCCCTCCACCTCTTCAAATTCAGTGCTTCAAAGTTGATATCATCTCCATGAATCCACACTGGCTCCCCTTCTAACTCTTAACAAGTATCATAGTAATTTTACAACTATTCTCCTCATCTCACATAAGGAAATTTGTTTGACTCTTCCATTTATAATGCTGCTTCCCTTTTATTTTTGACACACTTATCAGAGTCACCCTATCCTCTCCATTCCTACTGCTTATATCTAATTTATGCTCATCACTTTATGGCCAAATTCAGAGTAAAAGCCTTGCAGATCTTTATGCTCCAAACTCTCTGTCTAATATACCTTGTGCTCCATTTCCAGGGTCATCAGGATCTATTTCTTTTCAATGCCTTCTTTGGTCTGGCCTCAATCTAGCTATGACAATACAGATGTTTTTACTGTTTTCTTTCACCCTTTGAGCCATCTTTTCTAACTTAGATAGTAATTTACTACTTACTTTCATTCAGTTTACCCTACCCTACCCTATTCTATCCTATAATAACCCCTAGGAATGCCCACTCCCTCCCTTTACTTTCTCTTTATCAATATTCTGTGTTCTTTCAATGTCTGGTTCAATTTTCATCTCTTTGTTCAAAATAATTTGTATTCTCTGAACTTTTTTTATGCCTGTACTTAAACTTTCATCTGAGTAAAAAGCTTATATCTTTCACAGTAAAAAGCTTTGCCTTTCCTGTGAGACGATAAACTCCCGGAGGGGAAGGATCCTATCTAATAATTTTCTGAATCCACAAAAGTACTTTTAATACTAGTCATAAATGACAAGTGTTTAGTCAATACCCATAGGCTGACTAATATGGATATTGATTATTATGAGCCTTTTTCGGATAATATGGTATCTTCAGTGAAAAAAAAAAAAGCTAACCTCTTAGACAATTTTGCTATGATGAAGGCCAAAACAACATGAAAGACTAAAGATCACTCTTTTTCATAGGGACTTTTATAGCAGGGATAGAAATGTCACCTCTGGCAAAATTCAGGTGAGCTGAAAAGATTTTCCAGAGCCAACAAAGAGTTGCCTATTTTGAGGATGGTATTACTTTCCATCACCAACCCAACATACAATCACATAGTGGACTCATATAAAGAAAAGCACTTGGAAGAGAAGGCAAGCTTATAAGGGCACATTATCTTTTATAAGCTACACGCATATATGCACACACACACATACATAGCAATTATCAGTGAATAAAGTGCTGTTTTATTCATAGGTCTTAAGAGGCTGTTTGACCAGTGGTACTATAATAAATACTTTCTCTTTACTAGGGAGAGGGAGAAGATCAGCTTAAAAGATGTTCTTTCTAGTTTCTTTTTTCACTCCCTTCCTCCCATCCCTTCCTTCTGTTTTGCCTTGGAATCAAATATGTTTTTTTCGCTTCTACACTAATAGAAATGTCAAAGCGAACCTTGCTGTGGAGTTGAAGGGATCCTAGTTCCTCTTATTTAAGAACTTGATTTTGAATATTGCCATTTCTTCCTGGCCATGCGGCGATGTCTGCAGGGAAAGTTGCTATATCTTGTGTTCTATTGATAAACTGGTACTCTCCAACCAACATTCAGGCAGAACACAAGCTGAAGGAATAGCTAGGAGAGAGGCAAACTGAGAGGACTCTGATGACCTATGTGACAATCCCTTTTAATGTCCATTACATGACCAATGACTATGGGCATACTTTTATTTCTGGCATGGGTAAATAATTGCTTTATGATCTCACTGTCTCAAAATAAAAAATAATAGCAGCAATCACAGGGATAAAAGCAGCACTAAATTTCACATAATTTTACTGAGGGTTTATATTTGGATTTCCTGTTGGAATCAGTGGACTAGTGTCCCGTTGGAGTGATTGGAATCCTTGGGATTCTCTTAGCCCATAAGTTACATTTATTCTAAACTAGGCTTTGGCAACCATTTTCTCTAAAGGGCCAGAGAGTAAGTAATTTTGGCTTTGTGGGCTACAGATGGTCCCAGTTAGAGCTACTCAACTCTGTCACTGTAGAAAACAGCCATAGATAAATCAGAAACCAACAAGTGTGGTTATGTTTCAATAAAACTTTATTTAGCGACACTGAAATGTGAATGTCACATAAGTTTCATGGGTGATGAATATTATTCTTTTTAATATATTTTTTTCTTTTGCCCCTTAAAAAATGCAAAAACCATTCTTAGCTCATGGGCTATAGAAACGAGGTAGTGTGCTAATACTTGTTCTACCTTGCCTTTTAACCCAAACTAAATTCCCACAGCGAATAATAGCTATTTGAGGGAAGACTGGATTAAACTGTCTGTTTTGTGCTCCATTTGAAAGTAAGGCCCTAGAAGGCCAAAGTTGCTGAAAAAGGGATATGTCCTTGCCTCAAGCACTCTGAGACTTTCAGACTCAGTAAATGTTCAGGGATCTTTCACATTTCAGGAGGACCTGGGCACAAAATGCAACAATAAAACTTTAAGAGAGGCATAAAGAATATACGCTTTGAATGCCGTGATGAATCTTCGTCCAACACAATACTAATTATATCCTGAACCCATGTGGTATGGGAGGATGTTACAAGCACACCTGACTGGAGGCAGAGGGGCAGATTCAGACCATCTCCTGCCAGTCACGGTTCTGAAAAGGCCTGCAAATGTCTTCATCTATAGAAGAGACACCCAGGGCTAAAAGAAGCTAAATGATCGAAAGAGGCAGAAATACACTCTCACTTGGCACAGGTCTGTCAACATATTGTAGCAAGTGAAACGTGCTCCGCAAAGCAACTTCTAGACTAATTCTTTGAATTTACGCAAGCATACTCAGCATAAAACATACAAATCTCAAATTTCACTTAATTGAGGGAGATACATTTAGGGCAACATCAGCCTTATTAAAAATGATTCAACAGCGATCTGAGTATCAGGCATCCTATTAAACTACATTTACTTGTTTCTGTATCAGAATAATTAATATACAAAAGACCATGAAATCCTGATAACAACATGCTACTCCGCAAAGATAGCTGAGTTACTTTTACCACTTCCATGTGTACAAATGAATTATGACGTGTCGAAATGTGATATGTGATATATCTATTTGGTTCTCTCTAAACCTCCCTTTTAAAATTATTGATGCCTGCTAATTTTATTAGTCATGCCTTTCCCACCTTTTCTTTTGTGAAGCTGGTTGCAGATCCCAATCTATGTGACCCACTTTTGCTCATAATAATGTTGGTATATTTGGGCAGCAGCAGGTAAATGCATACAGTTCAGGGGACATTTTTAAATACTATAAAACAATTCACAGCACTATTTTCTTTTAAGCAATTTCGTAGCGTCTTTGATTTTTGTTTGTTTGTTTGTTTGAAATGAAACCGAAACATTGGTAAAAGCAGTATTCCTGATTAATCAGGCGCATACCTCAGTATTTAACTGCCCATGATATGTATTTTACTTAGACTTTTCCACGGGGAATAACTGTAAAGCAACTACACATGTAATCTTAAGATTTTCACATATGTAGTTATTCATTTGGAGTAGCTTTAAGAAAAAAAAATGTTAATGAAATTGAATTCCTGGTGGGATAGTGTGAACAAATATTATAAAAACCAGTATTCTAAAAATAAGAAAAAAAATTTCATTTTTATCTTTTTGAAAAAAATGCTTCAAGATGTGAATGCTTATTAGGCTTATTTTAGATGCTTCAAATTGTTACATTTTTAAATTCACTGGACTTCAGAGACTCTTCTGTCCTGGCCGTCTCAAATTCTGATTGACTTTAGGTAATTTTGAAAAATAAGATTTAATCTTTGATGGCCTCATGATGATGATGTATACTATGCAGATAAGATTACCTAATCTCTAAATTTTAGGATTTTATTTTAGAATCATTCTGTCTCAGTTCACATACAATTTGCCCCACGCCCTGTAGACTCAGTGGCATTATCTTTGTCCTCTGGAACTCTCACTAAAAAACACAGGTAAGCAGAGACAGGTACAAGCATCTGAAAGTTTCCACTAAGACAGCTGGGTAAATTTTATCTATGTAAGTTCATTGACTAGTAATGGTTTACTAAATTTACTTGTGTTTTGTTGAGCCTGAGTGTCTTCTATATAAGTGAGTTCCTGGGGGTGGAGAGAGGGCAAGTTTTATTACCCGTGATTAATTTCATCTTTATGAGACTACTCCATCCCCATCCCCCTGGTCCCAATTAAAATCCCATGCTTCCCATGTGGAAGCCAGGATAGGATTAGGAACTGAATCTTTACCTTAGCAAGTTCACTAGGGGAAAAAAAGGTCAACCAACAATGGAGTATGTGGGTCAAAATCTGAACTTTTATATAAAATATCAGTTTTCAAAATATATCTCTAATAATCACACTAAGACTAACAAAGGAACTTAGGTTAGACTTGAGGATTTTTGGAAATAGTTATTGTGCTTTCTGTGTTCTTTTTTGGGCATGAAGATGAAAAAAAGAATTGAACAATGGTAAAATTCTGCCATATAGGGTTTTCATAAACCAATTCAGGGCTAATTTTATGAAAAAGAAAAGTAGCTAAATTCTGAATTTAGAGATAACATCCTTCCCTTAGTACTTCGAAAGCATTTAAGTTTTTTAGAATTCCTGCAGTTTTCAAATAAAAATGCCTTTGGGGCTAGTAACATCTAAATCTTCAATCAGTTAACAAAGAGATTAGATAACATTAGTGGAGAGGAAGGCACTTGTCAGAGGCTCTGCTTTAATGCACTAAGAAGCTACCAAGGACATTCCAGAGCCTCGGGAGCCTGCCTTGCTCAGTGTTCTTCCTTCACCATGGGGTCTGGTCATCTGCAGGTGGCCTTTGAGACCCGCTTTCATTCTGACTTCAGATACCAAAGCTTTTATTTTAGCTACTCAGAAACATGCTATGTAATATAAGGAACACGCAAGCTACAAGCTCTTCCTGCTACTAATTGTGAGAATGAATTTCATACTAAAATACAGTAGGTGAGTATATTTGACCTGCGGTCTAACATCCTTAGCACAGAAGGTACTTCATAGAAGGTAGACGCTGTACTTTCATTTGGAACTTTGGGCTTTCACCCAATGCTTTCAAGTAAACAGGATCACCAAAACACTTGACACGGTAATAGTGTGGTGGCAATTTTATTCATTTATATTCTAGAAGCTGCTGACATTTATATCTAACTCAATTTATTTTTTAACCTTAAAAAGCATATTTCAAAAACATGTTCTTTCTGAGTAGTTCAGTAGCATAAAAAGTGAAAACTAAGTTGTTGCCTATAATAAATTGGGAAATATCATTACAAGAACAGTGCACAATCCTACAGTATAGTGCCAAATAGGGAATTGGAACACAGTCATAATGAAAAAATATTAATATCCCTGCTATCATCCTAATTGTCTCATTTAATGAAAGCCACTTATGTGACCAAAAGCAACCCTCCATATGGTTCTTTAAATGCAAATAGAACAGAAAGTCATTTACACTGAACAGAAGTCATTGGAGGCACCATAAGTGTTTGGTACATTCATCACAATTTCATCCCCAAACTTCAACCTCATTGGGTACCCAACAGCTCGGGAGCCTTTGGGTAAAACAAGCTCGTACCTCATTTTGTAAAGAAGGAGCATGAAATGCGTACCATCCTACCATAATCTGGCCAGAGAACCCAAAAGGAAAGGTTACAGGCAATGAGAGAGACACCAAGTTCTATTCTGCCTTGCCCTAAGAATGATCTTAAGCCAAGTAATTTGGTAGTAAAATTCTCTTACGTATCCTTTGGTCTATTTCATTATTTGGTTCTTAAAAGGGAAGAGCAAGGATTTTTCCTTCTTTGGAAGATGTATTATAACCCTGGAGCCTTGAGTTGCCAAATGAACTCAAGGCCAGTTGTAGACCCTATTTTCTAGCTTCCAGTTTATCATGTTTTTCAAATTGGAAAATGAAAAGGCAATGAGAACTACCAAATCAAATCCCCACTTTTATAGAAATTGGGATATAGGATGGAAAAATAGGCCTCATTTAAATAAATCTTCCTCTTCAATAACCCAGAGACATTTCCAAGAATCCTGAATGTGAAGTGGAATGAAAACCATTTATTCCCAGAGCAAAGTCCACAGTGCTAATATGACTGAGGGAAGTACAAAATATTAATACCTCTCACTTTGCAAAATATTCACTTTGTGTTTCAATAAAGATTTACAAATGATCAAAAATATTTAGCCACTGAGTAGACACTCACGAGAGAGGTAAAATCCTTCCTGTAACTTCACTTTCTCTAATCATTAAAGCATCATCGATGTACTGACATTGTCAGCCTTTTCACTACTGTTTGAGACAGCATCTGTGAAGGGGATTATTTAGTCTCTAAAGGGACTTCGGTATGTCCGCATTTCCTGAAAAATACATCAGCTTAAAGGAGGGAAACCTATTCCTTCCCCCTTGTGTTTCCCCTTGCTTGGGAGGAATGCAGTGCCCCTTGTCACCTTCCACCATCCCCTGCAGCTCACGGTGGGAACATGACTTTGTTTCTCTTGGAGGAACATTAAAAGCTTCTTTTCCATATGGCCTTTAGGATGGACACCTGCCACTCGCAAACCATCTACAGCTTGTTCACGGCTGAACTTGTCCCAGGGCTGTCTGCTTTCATCTTCACATTAATGGACAGTTTCACGACTCATTGACTTCAGTGGAATGAAGCCCGAACATTCACCACTGTGCCATGTGTGGTCCCTCTGGCTTCACCGCAGGGGCTCTTCAAATTTCACACCCTGCATAAGTTTTCTGGGCCAGAATCAGAAAATGGGATTTGGGCTTTATCATATTTTGCTTCCAAGGACCTATGTAATCCAGTCCCCCTATGTATTAATTCTCCTTAGACGAGTCATGAAGGTTGTGCATTGGAACTGACAGCCTTGCATCCATTTTTATTATTTAAAGGTTAGGCCTGTGTTTTCCGGACTCCAGCCTGCAGAGCCAAGAGTGCTTAGTTTGGTGGGATCATAGCAAATCAAGAAACACAGGAATTAAAAATGTCTCGTCCCAGCAGTCCTCGAGGCCGTACTTTTGCAGTATGGACTCCTCTTCTACCCTCTCTTTTCTCTTCCCTTCTTCCTTCACCCCCAAAGAAAACTGACACTGGGTCCCCTCCCCTGTCGTGAGTTCTCAACAGTTATTCAGAGAGAGAGTAAGAAGCTGCCTTGTGACTCTCCTCTGCCTTTTCCTCTACCCTCTGGCCGTTTCACTGGTCCTTGGCCTCCAATTAAGAGGGCCAACAGAGGGAATGAAAGGAGGTGACCTCAAAGTGAGATGATCCTGCTTCT
>JAQZBX010076687.1:0-14392 GCA_029593785.1 Cabassous unicinctus | reverse complement strand
ACTCCAGTTGTCTAAGGATTCTTTTTATACATTTTTTTCCTACAACAAACACTGGTTTTTAAAAAAGAAAAAAAAAAGGCAAAGACCGTCTGCAGAGTACTGTCCTCTCTTTCTCCGACTCACTCTATATATAAATCTATGTCTTTTTTAACGTGTTTTTTCTTTCAGTGGTTCTTAAAGCACACAGGCGTGAGAAAACACAGATGGAGCGGAGCAGATAATGTTGTAGCTGAGCACAGGAAGACGTCGCACCATGTTAGAGATTTTTAGAAGACTTGGAAGACCTCGGGGTGTAGAGGGGTTTTTGGTTGGGGTTTGGGGTTTGGGTTTTTTTTGTTGTTGTTGTTTTTCCCTCCTTATGTAGTTGCGAGTATGTCCTTGGTCCCTCTCTCAGCTCTATTTCTGTATCCCTGGCATCAACCTGCTGCTGGTGGGGGTCAGGGTCCCTCGGCCCTCGGTGACTGGGGTCGCTGCGGCTGCCCCGGGATTGACCCCACCTCTACCTGCCGCTGTTTCCCCAGCTGTGGCGAGGCGGGCCGGGTGGGAGGAGAAGCCATCCATCACCCCCGGCAGCGGCGGAGGCCCGCTCCAGGGCGCACGGAGGGCGCGAAGGGTCAGCGCTGGTGCGCGCCGGGCCAGGTCGGAGGCGGGCGGGGGCATCACGAACGGCAGCGATCTCAAGGCCGGGCTTGGCGGCCCGCGCGGGGTGACGGCCGAGCTCCAGCGGACGGCACAGGCGGCCCTCGGCCCCGCTCCTCCTCCTCCCGCATCAGCGCGGGGCGCGCTCCCCGATCCCCGCCGTCCTCCCCGCCCGCCCCTTTCTTCCCTGCTTTCTTTTCCTCGCCTGCTCACAGCCCATCAGTCAAGCCGTGCCCCGAAGCTGACCTTTTGCAGAGAACAGCCAGCCTGAGAGAACCATTTCTTTCTGAAAAAAAAGCTCACCGAGGAATTTTATTGATGCTGGCAGGTCTGACGGTGAGCGGTGAGCCTCGGCTGCGGCCCCATCCCCTGGCCGGTGCATTCTGCTAGCCTTGAGCAAGAAGGGGAGAGGGTGCTGTGTGGCCAGATTTCTTCTGCGGTGCCCCTATCGCCGTGTCTCTGACCCCAAACCCACCTCTGCCCCCGGTGAAGGTGCGCGGGGTGGACCTGTCCCCTGCGGGGCTGCGGGGAGGGGCCTCGGCTCCACCCTCCACCTCTGTTCCCTCTGGCCTCCTGAAGGTGGTGACCAGGGCTCAGGAGAGATCCTGTGGCCTACTCTTAGAGAAAAGCTAAACTCGACTGAAAAGTCCAGAGAACAGGCCTTAGCAGCACCAACTGGAAACAGGGGAACGTGGTCTGGGCCTGGGCAAGGGAGGCGCACGCCTTCAGGTAGTTTCCAGCCCGTGGGGGGACCTGTCCATCTCCTTGGGGCTCCTTTCCAGAGACCACACAGGTTGCCAGTCATGCCACTGCAGCAGTACAATGGAGTGGAGAGCAGGGACGTGTTGGGGCAAACAGCGCTGGAAGATGTTTAATAGAATTACTATTAGGCCTCGAGTTAATGAATCACAACTGCTAGAAATCATGATAATCCAGCAGGCATTAGAGACAGATTAGCTTCAAAGCTGCCATGAAAGTGCCATAATGCTTACCTAGCGGCATGATTAATTCTCCCAGTACATAATGGCTTTTGAGGGGGGAACCAGGCACCAACAGAGGCTTGACGGAAAGCCATGCCGAGATCCCCAGGGTGCCCCCACCCTAGCTGGCCCTCGTGGCTTATGCTCTACCTGGAGGTGATGTCTCTCACTGGATTGCGGGCAGACAAGGCAGCTGGCTGCCCAGGTTTACCCCAAAGCCCATCTCCGGAGGCAAGCAAGGAGCAGCCTCCCAGAGTCCCTCCGTGCTTTGCCCCTTACCAAGTGCCGGCTGCCCCAGGGGCCAGGAAGACACAGAGCCCAAACTCCCAAGGTAGGAGCATCTTGCGCCTAGCACTGGTGCCCAGAGAGCCCTGGCTCAGTCTGCTGGGCAGAGGATCCAGAGTGGAGCAGTCTGGAAAGAGTACTGGACTGGGGGACTTGCCGTGACTCTGGTCCTCGTTAGCTGTGTGACCTGGCAAGTCGTGGAGCCCCCTGGGCTCAGTCACTCATTTGCACCTGCATCCTCAACCATTAGACCACCTCCCCATAAAACACCTCAGATTCATTGTCACTAACTTAGGTTCCAAGCATGATGGCAGGCTCTTTGTATTCATGACTTCATTTATGACCCCCAACAATCCTGTGAGACAGTTCTTCATTTTACAGATAGAGAAACTGAGGCTTGGGGAGGTGAGGTCGCTAGCTCATGGTCAATGGGCAGTGAATGTGGAACCAGGCAATACCCCTAGTTCCTTGCTTCTATCAGCCCTCTTCAGCCCTGACGCCATCGGTTGACCTTCAAGGGAAAAGCAGCTTGTGAGAATTGAACATCTTTATGAGGGAGAGACTCAGCTCTGCTAGATTGCTGCCCCCACCATGGAAAATCCACAACCTGGGAGGCAAGGCACCTAGACTCTGCGGATCCTGGTCTCAGAGTGTTGCCCTGGGCACTTAACCACTCCCAGTTTTAGTTTCACTTTCTTTTTTGCACAATGGGAATAATTGTAGTAATACCTTGCCTGCCTGGCAATGGGAAACTGGACCTGGTGAGGCTCAGCTGTACCTTTCCACCACTCTAACTAGAGCCAGCGCCTCTTTCCTGAAGCATAAGCCACAGCCTGCTCCAGAGTCGCCCACCCTCACCCCAGCCATGGGCTGCACATCTTCCGATAAATACGGAGACAATTAGCACGAAGCCCAGACCCGAAGGGAATTCTCGGAGCCATGTTCATCTTCATAACGTTGAAGAAAACCCCCCAGGAGGCCTGAGTCACTGCTGTGGCAGGCAGGGAGTTTCTGGTCTGATTAACTAAGGCTCTGTAAGAGACACACAGCCCTCCCTCCTCGTGCCCCTCCTTCCAGTCCACGCCACTCCAGGAGCTCCCACCAAGTGGGACTCCCATCAAGCCGCCCACTGATAACCCTGCCAAAGGAACACTTGGTCCTCTCCTGCCAAAGCTTCAGCAGGCCCCAATCTTTCCCAAATGCTATGCTCCTTTCAAATTCCAGAATCAAATGGCAAACTATCCTTCAATCAGCAAATATTTACGCTTGCAGGGCACCATGGGAAAGACAAGAAGAGTCACGGCATCCCTTTACAAGCTTGAACCCCAAAATGGACCTGTTCTAGTCTGAGCTCACTGCCTAACCTGTACCAAGGGCTCCCGCACACTTTAGTTACATAGTCATAAACTCTCAGGGTTGGAAGAGATCTCAGTGATCGCTTCTCCCACCCTTCCTCAAATCTACCCCCATCTGCTATTGACTCCTCTTGTGTCAAATATATGGTTCTTATTTCAACATGCTGTGCCCAGTGAAAGCTCAATAAATATTTATTCATGATGGTGCCAATGATGAATTAACAGCCAAAGCTATAAAATTAAAGTTTCATACAAGGAGAGACCCTGGTGAGAAAGAAACTACTACATAAAGCTTGAAATTTTTCAAAATGACAAGTGTTCACACACACACAGACACACGCGCACACAGTGTGGCAGAAAAAGGACCACAGTTCTCCAGGAATCACATTGGAAAACAAGAAATGCCCTTCTTACAGAATTTTCTTCTAATAGAATATTTGCAGTAGGTTGAATTACCCGTACCCCAGGAAAAAAAAATGTTCTTAATCTTAATCCATTCCTGTGGGTGTGAACCCATCATAAACAGGACCTTTTGAAGATGTTATTTTTAGTTAAGGTGTGGCCCAGCTCAATGAGGTTGGGCCTTAATCCTATTACTGAAAGTTTTATGAAAAGAAAGCCACATGGAGGCGCAGAAGCGGGAAGTCAGGGGAACCCAGTAGACAAAGGAGAGAATGTTGTGCTGTGATGGAAAAGCCAAGGACTCAGGGATCACTGGCAGCTGGTCCCAGAATGCCAGGTAGAAAGCATTGCCTTGCTGATGCCCCAATTTTGGACTTCCCCCAGCCTCAAAACCATGAGCCAATAAGTTCCCATTGCTTGAACCAACCCATCGTGCTGTTTTGTCATAGCGGCTGGGAAACTAAGACAATCCTCCTGCCTTTGCGGAAGGGCAGGCTCAGCTTCTCAGAGGCCAAACAGCCCAGTCTGGGGAGATCTGCCTGACGCTGGGCCCAGAGTCTAGCCTTGTCTCCTTGCCAGATCCAAGGGCTCATGTAAACAAAATGGCACCACCGAGTGCTTTATCAGGTGTCCCCGATGGGCTGAAGCAAGTGCAATAACATACAATTCTGAGGAGGCTAAAACTTAAAGGGAAAAGATCCAGGGTAGGATACGTAGCTTGAACAAGATTTTTTATTATTTTTTAACAAGATCATATATACCTAGAAGGAAATACTGGGGAGTGTTGCATAAAGAGGCCAAGAACTTTGAGGCCTGGTGGTAGAAGCCAGTTATCGCCAGCTGATCACACCACGCAGTCTCTGACCCCACCCCAACATGTTTACATGTGAGAACATGCTAATGGTTAGACAAAGAGCCTCCCGTGGTTCTTTTTTAGAACCAAGTGACTGAGGTAACTTGTCCCTCACCTGGACTGCCTGCAGGCCGTCCAACAGCAGCCACAGAGGAGTGGGCGCTTGCTAACCTAGCCCTGCTAAGTCTCCATCTCATCTGACTTCACACTAGTTCAGGAGAGCCTGTCAGGTCAGAGGATGTAGGCAGGGCCTTTTCAAACTGAACCACAGAGTTACCCAAAGTTCAGTTAAAAAGGGGTCTTGCTCCTCCAGAAACCAAGCAAGGGAACATCATTTACAAGCCAGTAAGGTAAGTAGGTTAAAGAAAAACTCTGCCAGCTTGAAAGGAGAAAAGCAGGGAAGGCCTTGAAGAAATGGATTCAAGTTAGTGCTAAGTACAGTGAGACTGTATACATACCTCACTTCACCTGAGTCTGGTCTACCCTGCGAGTCTCTCACACTGGAAGAAGCAGGTATGAGCATCCTGAAGTGTTCTGACGCAGTATGTGGCAGGGCTGGTGGGGCAGGGATGGGGTCAGAGGAGAAGTGGAAAGGGAAAGGCCATGAAAACCAAAGACACAATCTTAGGAGGACACTGCTCTCTCACCCATTTTCCACTTCAAGCTTTTGGGTAATGGTGACAAAAGACCTCCAAGAGAGCTCTGAAGGGAAGCAGGTCATGGAGGTACAACATGGGGCTGCCTTGCCTCTTCTATCCCTCTCCTGGACTCCATGCATTCTCCCTCTTCCAGCTCTTTTGTGCAGTCCTCAGGAACCTCATATTTTGACACTACACTGGTGGTTGACCAGACAACCCAGGATAAGAAGGCAGAGAAAGAAGCAGAGAGCCTACCAACAACAGACGTCTAGTGGCATCTCCCTATGCCAGGCACTCTGCTAGGTAGATGAACATGGTAAAGCCCTCCCTGCAGGAGGTCTGTGGACAGAAAGAGAACACCCACAGTCCAGCTGGCAAGTCTCACTGGCCTGCTCCCAAGTCAGGCCTGTCTTCCCTGGCTGCTGAATGCTGCCTCATGATTTTGCTCTCATTTTTGGTATTTGTTCCTGCCCAGATGGGATGTCTGATCTTGCCATGGCCAGTGTTTTCTGCATACAGGGACCTGGTGCACTTTTATAGGAACCCAGTGGTTCCCTGGGGCCAGAGTCTAATGCTGTCCAGATGCAGCAAAACAGAAGGGCCATTCAAAAACAACCGAAATATCAACACACTTTGAAAGCGGTCTGTTAGCACTTGTCATAAGCACAATAAACAAAACAATGAAACCATCAGAAAGTACCGTGAGACAGTCAGGCTTTAGGAACTTGGCTTTGATGACTTAGAAAAGCAAAGAAAGGGGGAAGAACCAGTTCCCACTTGGGCTGAGGCTTGTTTGTTCTGCTTATCTGAAGTCAGAGCTAACAATCCTTCTCATGATGAAAGGACCTAGAAGTTTCTCCTTTGCAACGGGCCCCTTTGCAGCTTGGTGCAGCCTTCTGCAAGTGGTCAGTTTCTGCACAGGGTCCATAAAACACTCATTTATATGGCACCACACCCATCTGTTGGAAGACCCTTGTTCCCACAATGTTCATAACACAAGATTGTTTGCTAGCATTCTTAACAGGATGGGTGCAAGGATATAAGGCCCATGCTGATGGGAGAGGACACTGGAGAACCCCGTTTCAGTCCTTACCTCCTCGACAGCTCAGGCTGGTTCTGCCTGAGGTCCAGCTACAGAGACACCTGCCCTTTGGAGGAAGAGGCTTGGAGAGAAATGCCGACCGTCCACCTGGCAGACACTGCGCACGGCCTTCCAATTTGAGTGATGGGGCTAAAGCAGAGGCTGTCCCCAGGTGAAACGAGGCTGCCTGCTTACCACAGTCACTCAAGGTTGTTTCCCACTGTCTCCGCTGCTCAGGCTTTGCTTAATTCCCGAAATGGGTGCTGGCCAACACGTCTATCAAATTACCTGCCAGTGAGTTAAGGGAGCTTAGTTCCTTTGGGTGCAGTCCTCATGTACTTGACCCGTCGTCAAGCAAAATAGAGGCTTAACCAAAGGGCGATGGTGGAATCAGGCACGGCTGTATCCTGTGAGAGACAAGGGCACTGAAAGCTAATGTGATCCAATGGCAAGATTGGGAACCCAGGAGGCCCGAGCCACGGGCGCTGGTCCTCTGCCCGGCTCTGCGATCCTAGGCCAAGTTCTGGCATCCCCCTCTCTCCATATGTATATATAACTTGTTGGAGTTGGCAATCCGCTAAGCCCTATGGGCAGATGAATCAAAAGACTCCACTCTGTGTTCTCCTCCTAATTGGGAAAAGGGAAGAAAACAAAACAAAATGAGATGTCAGAACAAAGGAACCAAACATACCTAGAGCAGGGACTCTCCCATCTCATCCAGGCTGGAGACGGAGGTCAGGGCTGCTCCTTCCCTGCAGAACGTGTGCAGTCTCTGCCGGTTCAATCTGAATCCATCTGTTTCTCTGGAATGAAGAGCAATTCAGAAACAATTGGTAAAAATTCATTAAACACCTTCAACATGCTGAATCCACTGCCTCTATAATCATGTCACACGTATGAACAGGGGGGATAATCCTAGAACCAAGCCTCAACTTCTCCAGATGCCTTCCAGCCTCTAGTGGATGCAGCACCGACGGCCCACCCACCCCACCCCCATCGCCTTCATGGCCAGGTGGGCTCCCGGCCATGGGGGTGCAGAAACAGCAAAAGTCCAGGACGTTTTAGGCTCAAATGCCTTCCAGAATGTCCACCTTTCCATTGGCCAGCCTCCTGTGGTGCAGCGGAAAGGGCACGGGTTTCTGTAGTCAAAGACCTGTGACTCAAATCCCATCTTTAGCACTTACTAGCTCTGAGTCTCTGGGTCGTCACAGCAAACTCAAAGGACTGTTGTGAAGACTGCAGAAGATCAGGTTTAGCAAGGTCCAATGCAGAGCCCAGCACAGAGTATGCGCAATAAATATTAGCTTCTTCCTTGTCATCTCCACCCTCCTACAGCTGTCAATCAGTCAATAGACAAGTGTTTTCTGGAAGCCAATTAAGTGCCCAACACAATAGGAGCTCCAGGGCTACAGACAAACCAGCCAAGGTTACTGCCAGGATAATGGAGATGACAAGCAGATCATTTAACTGAAGAAAGAAAATGCATCCATACGGAAATGCAGGGTACTGTTAGAATAGAATGTGGCGGTTCACAGGGTAGAGGCATCCAGCCTGTACTGCTGCTCACTGACTAGATGACCTTGAACCAATTACTTAACTCTTCTCAGGCTTGGTCTCCTCATCTGTGAAATAAGGTAAAGAACTATCTCAGAGGTTTGTTGTGAGGGTTGCATGAGACGAAATATGCCACTTACCAATTGTGTAACCTCATATGTGAAATGTGGATAATTGACCTTCGTCACAGGGACGTTCTGAGGATTAGATTTGTTAATATATGTAAGCCATTTAAAATAGGGTTATATAAGAATTAGCTATCATTATCCTCTAAAACATAAGTTCCACGCGGGAAGGATTTTGGCCCATTTTATGCACTAATATATTCCCAAAAGAACAGTGCCTGGTGCATAATACATAAATATTTGTTGATTGAATGAGTTGTTAAATGCTACAGAAGAATAGAGCAGAGGAGCAGATTCCATTCCGAGAAGGCTTCCTGGAGGAGGGGATGCCTCCACTGAGGCTTCAAGAATGAATAGGCCTGAGCCATGCTGAGAAGGTGGGAAGGGCATGCTCGCAGAGGAAATAACAAGCACAGGTGCCAGGCATGAAAGAGCATGGTGTGAGCAGGAAACTACAAGCAATCTCAAATACATAGAGGCAGGACATGGAGAACGCTCTCCCTGGATCTTCCAGCGATTATCTTAGCAGGACCAAATACACCCTGGAAAATCTACCCAAGAGAAATGTGAGCATTTGAAAAAAGACAGCTTATGTCAGCCCCTCCCAAGGCCTTCAAGTCATTGGACCTGGTCCAGAAGAGCACCAGAAATGGTATTTCCCAAGAGCCCTCTGCCTCTGGGGAATAGCCTATCACATGCGACCTAACCCATGTGTCTGCAAGATTTTCAGCCTACTTTGAGAACCAGGCGACCATGCCTGTGAACCCTGACCCCATCAATCCCAGCAGGGGCTGGGGAAACATTTACATCTTCAAAGGTCCTGGTAAATGTTAGCCAACAGCCTCCTCCCAGCCCCCAGCCCCCACCTCCTCCCCCTCTGGGCCACCAGGGGTCGAGACTAGGGGTCACACCTGGCCAGGCCTAGCCAGGCCCCAGATTCTGCCTGCTGGCTCCCCGCTGCGGCGTGCCTTCCCCCCCACACACTGGGGCAGGTGGAGAGGCAGCAGAGAAGGGGCGCGACAAGGAAGAACCGGGCCAGCTTCGCGGGGCCTTTCCATAAACAGGGACTGGGAAGGAGCGCTGGGTTCCGGCTTGGGGTGGGGAGTGGGACAGGCCCTGTGGAGCAGGGGTCAGCAGCTCAAGTGCCCGCCCCAGCCAGGCAGGTTTCGGTGACCTCTCCCTGACCCCAGTAAGCTCCAGTTGTTTCTCTGATCTCCTCCGGGAAGGGAGGCCTGTTAACTTTTACCAGACTCCTTTGACAGGAAGAGCTAATAAGAGCCTTCGAGGGAGGTTCATTCAAGTGTCAGAGCCTCAGGCACTCCACGGCCTCACCACCTCCACCCAGCCCTGGAGCTCCAGCCCAGACCACCTGCAGGGGCTCAGAGGAACGGGGTGCTGCGCCCAGAAAAGCAAATGGGGACACTGGGCCCTGCGGGTCGGCCGCTTTGGTCCCGCCTCAGACTTCCGGCTCACAACCCTGCCCGTTTACAGATGAGCACTTTGGAGATTCACCCAAGAGTCGGGCTCGCCGCGGCCGAGCTAGGTCTGGAACCCAGGGGCTGGTAGCTCAGAGCTGCCACTGCTCGGCTGTGTTCCGTGGGGAACGTCTAAGGAGCCAGTGCTGGTAAAAGGGGCCCTGAGGTCTGGGTAAGGAAGGAAGGCCAGTAGCACCCTCCCTATTCTATCCCCTTCCGTTGCTGCTCTCAAGCCAGGTGCTGTGAAAGCTCCGAACTGAAGGGGAGTGGGCCCAGGCAGGATTAGGTGACTGTGAGGGTTGGGGGTGGAGTTTCACCTCAGCCTTACCAATAAGGAGCCGCGTGGCTTGGGAAGCTCCTGGACCCTTTGTGTGCCTCAGTTTCCCCACTTGTAAAGAAGGGGGAGATGGTCTCTAAGCTCCCTGCTGGTTCTACATTCTCCAATTCCATGATTTCACTGCCTTCAGGTTCTTCCATCCCCAGTCTTCCTACAAAACCCTAATATATTCTTCTGCTTTTACCCCAGAACCAATCCGTTTATTTAAAAATAAGGTACCTGGAATGCAGAGAGATGAATTGGCTATGTGACCTTGAGCGAGACACCGAAAGGCAGAACCAAGCCTGGAACTCAGGTCTCTAGTCCTCTGTTCTTTATGCTGTGCCAGCCCCCCTTCAAACCACCCCTGAGCTCAAAATCCCCTAGGGCACTGCACCTCCTCCGAGGGCCAGATCAAATGCTTTGCCTGGCATTCAAGATCTAGCCTTTACTGACTCCTTAGGGCCCCCTGATGACTACCTTGTTCTTTTGTTCTTTTGTCACACTAGCTCACCATCTCCAACCAATCCCACCATGAAGGCAAGCTGGCCTGTGCGGCGAGCTGGCCCAAGCAGAGTGCTGGCCCACGTGGAGTACTGGTCCACGCAGAGTGCTGGCCCGTGCAGGAGTGCTGGCCTGCAGGGAGAGCTGGCACAGCAAGATGACGCAACAAAAAGAGACACAAAGGAAAGGCAGCAGACCAGGGAGCTGAGATGGTGCAAGAGATTGAGCATCTCTGTCCCACTCCAGAAGGTCCCAGGATCGGTTCCCGGTGCCGCCTAAAGAGAAGACAAGCAGACACAGAAGAACACACAGTGAATGGACACAGAGAGCCAACAGCAGGGGCGATAAAGAAATAAATAAATCTTAAAAACAAAAAAAATGAATGGATAAATATACAAGAAACCCAGGCTTTGGGAGGGGCTCAACATTAGGATGAACAAGCTTATTATCAGAAGGCCACTATTACAGGACCTCGAGCAGCACATGTTTTTTCTCACCTGGGTATTTAAAATGCCCCTTCCCATCTCCTGCCACCAGCAGAGCCTAGCTCTGTTTGGTGCCTAGCCCAGCCCCCTCCAGCTCACCCCTTGGACAAAAGGCTTGTGGGTGATGGATGATGACAGTAACCTGCCACTGATCCTTCCAACCTGGCTCCTGCTGCTGCCTGTTGGGCGCTCAGCAGCCTCTGCTGTGATTGAAATGCAGACTCCCCACCTGATGGGGCTGCTGATTTTCTTCCCTCTGTGAAATCAAATCTTTGACAGGTCCTCTCCAAACCTCTGGGCCCTGGAATCACTGCATATAGCAACCCACCCACCAAACTCCCTTTGTGTGGTTAAGGGCATGAAGCCAGGCAGACCTGGGTTCAAATCCTGACTCTGCCATTTACAAGCTATGTGCCCTTACCATCTTTAAACCTCAGATTCCCTATTGTGGAGCAGGAGTATAAGGCATATCCCAGAGAGTCCCTGGAGGGATTAAATTTAGATAACACATAAGGATTTTGGCACATAGTGATTACTCAATACATGATAGCCATTGTGATGGTTTGAAGATGTCTGGACTCCAGAAAATCATGTACTTAAAGCTAATCCATTCCTGTGGGTGTAAACCTATTGTAAGTAGGGTTTTTTGATTAGGTTACTTCAGTTAAGGTGTGGCCCAGGGTGGGTCTTAATCCTCTTCCTGGAGTCCTTTATAAGAGAATGAAATTCAGATAAAGAGAAAGCCACAGAAGCCAGAAGCTGAAAGCAACAAAACCCAGAAGGGAAAGATCAGCAGATACCGCCATGTGCTTTGCCATGTGACAGAGCTGTCCAGGATCTCCGGCAGCTGGTCTTTGAGGATAAAGCATTGCCTGATGATGCCTTGATTTGGACATGTTCACAGCCTCAGAACTATAAGCTTATAAACTAATAAATCCCCATTGTAAAAGCCAAACCATCTCTGATGTATTGCCATTGGCAGTTTTAGCAGACTAAAACAGCCATGGTAAGGAGGAGGATTAGAATATTATGGCAACCAGACGATTGAACATGAGGACTAGCTTTGACTCTATTGTGCCCTTCTTTCTCTTATAATAAGCTCCTTGATCTTCTTTCTCTCAGAATGGTGACAACCCAAGGGTTTCTCTCTTTCCTTTTTCATACACATACACACACACACTTCATCTTACCCATGGCTTTTTATTTAACTTTCTTCCTGCCCAGAATTTCCCTAACTGGCTATTTGGGACAATCTAGCCCCATGAGCTGTCTCCTTCTTGCATCTTAGCATCATTGGTCGTTCATGGAATTTGCTGACAAGGCGCATGTCCTCTACAGCTGAGCTGCCAGAGACTTGCTGTCCTTCTGAAAGAATCTGTCTCCACTAAACCACTGAGCATTTTACATGTCATCATTTTAAAGCCATTTATGTACTCATTTTCTTTAGTTTATTTGCCTAGTCCACAAAAAGAATTTGGTCGAAGTGACTTCCTCTAACCAAATTTTAGTGCCCGTCTAAGAGGTATCAAACCGTCTGTACTATGAGATTAAGTTGTGGCTGAGGGCAGACCACCATTTTGAAACAAACAGCAGACCAAAAGAATGTTCAGTTGGGCCTATCCCCTGCAATTTTAAACAGATTTCAGTGCAAATGTGATCTGTGAATAGCAGTTATCTGGAGAGGTGATTGTGCAGAGGTCTGATGCTGATGAAACTTCTAGCACCAGTGAGATCCCCTGGTACCCCTGCAGGGGGGTGACAAAAAAGAGAATCAGAAATATACCAGGTATCCCTGCTCCCCTGAGGCGACTCACAGGGTGTGAAAAATCTTACTGAGAAGAGGGGGTGGGCGGCCTGAGAAAGTAGACATTAAAATGGTGTTTGCATCTGACAGGAAAGAAGCTCTAGCTTACCCCAGGGCTCCCACTCCAAACACCACACCTTCTCCCCCCACCAGTGCTCTCTCTCAGGGAGCCTCCCCTGTAGGGGCTCTAATGACATCAGAAGCCAGACTTCCTGTGCTCTTAATTTTAAGGGAATAAGCAGGGGCAGATTAGAGCCCAGGAGAAGAGAAAAGTCTAAGCTGGAGTAAGATAACCCTGTTTAAAGAATGTCAGTAAACACCTCTGAAAAACAGCTAACCCCAGAAAGGCTGAAGAGATTTTTTTTCCCCAAGTCTTGATTCCAGGAAGCTCATGGGACAAAGAAATTCTCCCTGAAAGAAGCCCATAGATAGATGGAATGCTTCCCTCTTCTCTGTTCTTATATCTCAGGGTCTTCAGAGCAATGGGAAGCTGGGGTATGACTGGGGAGAGGATGTCCTGGGGGTGAAGAGTTGTAAGAACTGAAATAAAGCCAGAAGGATCGGAAGGGCTCATCTATTCCCCCTTGAGCAGAATGAACCGAGGGGGAAGGAAGCGGGGGGTGGGGGAGCTTTCCAAGACGAAAGAGTCGCTGAGTTAAATTACAGGGGCCTGGGCGGAATGATCAACAGCCCTCACGGTTTTCTGCTTCACAGCCATTCCTCACTCCAAACCCGGGGCTTCTCGGTTACATAGCCCAGCACAGGGCGGCCATTTTTCCCGTTGACTGAAAACACATTCTGACTGAAAACAAACTTTGGATCCCCGAGGCTTGGCAGGCCCCGAGTCCTTCTCCATATTTAATCAACGGGAAGCTAAACACTTTCAATCTGTGATGGCTCATTTGGACGGGGTCTCGGGGCTTTTGCTTGGTGCCAGATATAATAACTCTCCCCTCTCTTTTCTGAGGCCTATTTTATAATTTTGCTGTTTTTCAATGTCAAGCCCATCTTTTGAAGAATTTTTATTGGATTTCCTGCTAGACTTCAACAAGGATTTTTCTTTCTTTGGCAGAAATACCAAGCGGAACAGGGGAAAAACTCAATCATCGTCTTGGAAAGATGTGATGGAGTTGGGAGGGGGGAGAGTCCTTTGTTTGCACACAAACAGGTTTGTAGAAGGCTGGTGCCCTGCTTGCCAGCTTTTGGGGGGCCCTCTAACTTCTGATTCGTGGGGTGAACATAGACAAGGCAAGAGAATGTAGGAAGAGAGGGGAATTCGGGAGAGGATGAGGAGAAGAGAGGCATGAGAGGGTGTGAGGGGAGCTAAGTATGGGGTGGTCTCCAGTCAGGGGCCGGTGCCCCAGCAGAACCGTGGCACCACACTACATGCTTATGGGACACTGAGAGACATGATGGTGCCCATTCAGGGGGCGGCAGACAGGCCCAAACCCTACAGCACAACCCACTCTGAGCTGGTGAAACCCCAACATTGTGCAGGGAGGCCTGGTCCCAGGGGCTCCTGTTTTACCAGCCTCAGCCATGGTCCCTGTGCAGAAGTTGATTCCTGATCAAGGAAAAGTTCACATCTTTAGTTTTTCTTCACAGAGATTTTTTCCCCAGAGGAAGCATCTTGCCGGAGAATGGCAGCTTTTTTGCTTCGTGTTTTCCTCTCTTCCCAGAGTCATGTCTCAGAATGTACCAGGATATTCCCCCTTACGTGACTTTGTTTTCATTTCGATTTTTGTTTGAGGGAGTGGTTTTGTTTTGTTTTGTTTTTGTTTTGTCTGTTTGTTTAGGTACCAGGGCCGGGGATTGAACCGGAACCTCGTATTTGGGAAGCCAGTGCTCAACCACTGAGCCACATAGGCGCCCCTTAGTTGTTTTTTTTTTTCGTTT
>JAQZBX010076686.1:0-14388 GCA_029593785.1 Cabassous unicinctus | reverse complement strand
TTTTGTGAGATAGGAATATGATTAAACATTTTTACTCTTCTTTTTTTAGTTTTGTTAATAAAGAGACCTTGGCTAGATCATTTAACTACTCTGTGTTCCTCTGTGTATCTTTCTGAATCATAGAGGAACAACTGAGTTGGCTATTGGAAATAGATGAGACAAAAGTGCCTGAAAAATAACTTTTTAGGAGTAATGTTTCCATAACTTGTTGAGCTGCCTTATTTGTTCTTTCATTATTGAGAATTTGAAATAAAGTTGCTAATAATAAAAGAAAAAAAAAAGAATGGAGAGGATCCAAGATGGTGGACTAGGGAAAAGCAAGTTGAACTCCTCCTCCCCAAGCTACAGGAAGGCAGGCAGGTTTGCAGGACATATGGGAAGCCAGGGAGCCATGGAGGTGATGGGACAGGGTGGCTGGAGGGATTACGCAGCCAAGCACAGGGGGAAGAGGGAAGCCATGGACTGAGCCAGCCAGTGATAAGATGACCAGCTAGACATCAGGCTGCAGGATGCTCATTGCAGTGTCCATACCTGCAATGGAGGAGTGGCTGGCAGCACAGAGATCCAGTCAGTGAAGGTGAAACTAACCGGATGGTGGAGGCATAAGAGGAGGTTCCATTTATTTTATCTTATTTTCTCCATTTTGTTATCCATTTACTTGCAGTGAGGAGGGATCAGGGTATTGTTTGGTGTCTTTGGGCAGCCTATGAGGAAAAGCCTAAGTGGGCCACCGGTGAATGAGACAGGTTGTGTTTTATTCTCTTTCTTACTTTCCTCACCAGGGTACCTGTAAGGAGGTGGGCTGCAGGGTAAATAATTGGTAGGCACAGGCAGCTGATGAGGAAGAACCTAGGAGGTCGCTAGTGGCAGCCTGAGAGGGAAGCCTGTTTCTTTTCTTTCTTTTGCCCCACTTCTTTCATTCTTTATTTTCCCCTCCCTCCTTCTCCAGGTACCCTTGGAGAGGCAGTCCACCACAGGACTGATTGATGGGCATGGGTGGCCAACAAGAAGGAACCTAGCTTGGTGTTGGGGATGTAAAATGGAAGGCATACTTTTAAAAATTTGTTCTTTATATGTTCACTTCTTTTATTCTTTTTCTATTTCTTCCTTTTCCTGATTTTTCTTTGCTTTTTTTTTTCTTGTCTTCCCTTCTCTTTTTTTGTCCTTTTATATATATTCTTTTTCTTTCTTTTTTATATTTTTCCTTCCTTTTTCTCTCATTTTTCTTTTTTTTGTTATCTTGTTCTTTTATTTTTTCAAACACAGACAATCATAAAACTATAAAATAAGGGGAAACAGGTGCCAAAGAACTTAGCACAAAGCCAAACAAAAATAAAAATCCTAGAGACAACGATCAAAATGGCTTCAGAGTAAGGAGCTCCTAGAGTTAGCTTCTGCTGTAGGGCAATTACTAATCACCCAGAGCTACCTAAAGCACCTGTTTGGGGACTCCTAGAGACCAAAAGAGCATCCTGCAACCTCCTTGAAAGAATGGAATGAGGATACTGCCCATCTGCAGAGAGGATTCATGAGTAGAGCACTCCAGGCTGCTGAGGCCGGTGCCCATCATGCACTGGTGGCACAAGCTAACTTGGAAGCTATTCTGCAGCTGGAATTGGAAGCTCCACTTCCCAAAACTGGGGGAGGAGGGGACAGAGGGTCACCAACTTCAGCTACTGATTAGTAAACTCAGCTGGCTAAAGTATAATCCTAAGAAGAGCTAAAGTTTGAACCTGTCCAAGTTAGAAAGTGGCCAGTAGCCAAAATTTTAACTCTGCCCCTGGCACAAGGGAAAGCATGACAGACTGAAAATCACAGTGCTGTTAAGGACCAGCTTCTTCCCATCCAGATTGTACTGCAGCTCTAGACTAAGCCCTAGGCCCACTTCTGGCAAGGAGGAACCTGGGGGGACCTGCACCCACCTCTATGGGAAAATACAGGGCATGGCAGAGAGGATGGTGATCATTCTACTCTAGCAGCACAAGCTGCCTCAGAAGCTGTTCAATGGCTGGAGTAGCAGGCTCCAATTCCCAAAAACAGGGGAGGGAGAGATGGTTGGATGCAGACTTCAGCTACTGATTGCTGGGTTAGACTAGCAGAAGTATAACTCTAGGAACAGCTGGGGTTTGGGCCTCTCCAGGTAGGAAAGGGGCTGGTAGCTGCCATTTTGACTCTGCCCCTGGCATGAGGGGAAGCAGGGTTGACTGAAAATCACAGTGAGGATAAAGACCAGCTTTTTTCACCCAGATTGGACTGCAGCACTAGCCTAGGCTTCAGCACCACCTCTAGCAAGGAGGAAGCTGGCAGGCCTGCACCAGCCTTTCCAGGTAAATGTAGGTAAATTCAGCTGGCACAGACTGAATAGCTGGGAATCTACAGGGGTAACTGCAGTCATTTTGGACCCACCTGACATAGACTGCTGCCTACCTGCAGCTCCATCCCTGCCCCAGGCAGGGGAGGAAGGGGGGTAAAGCATTATCAGTCTCTCTAAGCAACTATAGTCTAAGCCTGCATGACTTGGATTATTACACACAGCTGTGGTTCTGTCCCTAAACCTGGCAAAGGAGAAAGTTCGGAGAAGATTCATCTGTCCCTTGGGCAATGTGGGCAGCTTGAGCCTCCACAGCTTACAGCACCAACTAAACTCTGGGCTCCTACTATTCAACCATCAAAGGAGAATGGTCAAGAAAGCCCTGAACTAAAGAGAGAAACTGCACCCAGAATAAATATACCAAGATGCCAACAAAAAATTACAGTCCACACCAAGAAACAGGAAGATAAGGCCCAGTTAAAGGAACAATATAAGCCTCCAGATGACATAAAGGAATTGAGACAACTAATCATAGATGTTCAAACAAATCTCCTTAATAAATTCAAAGAGATGGCTAAAGAGATTAAGGATAATAAGAAGACATTAGATGAGCACAAAGAAGAACTTGAAAGCATACATAGAAAAATAGCAGATCTTACAGGAATGAAAGACACAATAAATGAAATCAAAAATACACTGGAATCATATAATAGCATGTTTGAGGAGGCAGAAGAAAGGATTGGTAAGCTTGAAGAAATGGCCTCCGAAAGTGAACATACAAAAAAACAGAGGAAGAAAAGAATGGAAAGAATTGAACAAGGTCTCAGGGAATTAAATGACAGCAAAAGACTTGCAAACATACGTGTAATGGGTGTTCCAGAAGGAGAAGTGAAAAGAAATGGGGCAGAATGAATATTTGAAGAAATAATGGTAGAAAATTTCCCATCCCTATTGAAAGACATGGGTATCCATGTCCAAACACCACAATATGCTCCCATCCAAATAAACCCAAATAGACCAACTCTGAGACACATAGTAATCAGAATGTCAAATGCCAAAGACAAAGAGAGAATTCTGAGAACAACAAGAGAAAAGCAATGCATAACATATAAGGGATACGCAATAAAATTAAGTGCCGATTTCTCATCAGAAACGATGGGGGCAAGGAGACAGTGGTCTGATATATTTAAGATACTGCAAGAGAAAAACTTCCAGCCAAGGATCTTATATCTGGCAAGACTGACTTTCAAAAGTGAGGGTGAGTTTATAATTGTATTAGTCAACCAAAGGGGTGCTAATGCAAAACACCAGAAATGGGTTGGTCTTTATAAAGGGTATTTATTTGGGATAGAAGTCCACAGTTACCAGGCTATAAAGTTTAAGTTTCTTCTCTCACCAAAGTCCATTTCCACATGTTGAAGCAAGACAGCTGCCAATGTTTGCCAGGGTTTAGGCTTCTTGGGTTTCTCTCTGCCCGGGGCTTTGTTTCTCTCCAAGCTTAGCTCCTCTGGTTCCACCACAAGGTCAGCTGTAGACCATCAGGCAAATGGCTTGCTTCTCTTCTCCTGGGGCCTTCTCTCCAACATCAAAACTCCAACGTCAAAACTGTGATTCACAACTGCTGCAATTCTGTTCTTTGTGATGCCTTTTATATTTTATTCCCCATCCACCAAGGGGTGGGGTTCAACACCCTATTGACGTGGCCCAGTTAATGCCCTAATCATATCTTAATCATGCCCAGATGAACAGTTCAGTTTACAAGCATAATCCAATATATATTTTTGGAATTCATAATTACATCGAATTGCCCAACAGCTACAATATTATTCATAGATAAACAGAAACTGAGAGAGTTTGTAACCAAAAGACCGTCTTTGCAAGAAATACTAAAGAGTATGCTGCAGTCTGGAAAGAAAAGACAGGCAACAGAGGCTTGGAAGAGAGCCTAGAAATTAAGATTATGTCAGTAAAAGTAAAAGTGTCAAAAGAGTGTTGAAAATAAAACATGACAGAAAAAAACCAAAGGTCTGAATGGATGAAATAGAAGCTGCTTCTACAGTAATAATATTGAATGATAATGGAGTAAACTCCCCAGTCAAAATACACAGACTGGCAGAATGGATAAGAAAATATGAGCCCTCTATATGCTGTCTGCAAGAGATTCACCTTGGACCCAAGGATACCAATAAATTGAGGTGAAAGGCTGGAAAAAGACATTCCATGGATTCAGTTACCAAAACAACAACAGCAACAACAACAACAAACCAACAAGAGTACCTATGCTTGTATTACATGAAACAGACTTTAAAAGACACTAGAAATGCACAATCTGAGGAGGAAGTCAGGGAAAAAATTCCATTTACAATGACAACTAGAGGAACCAAATATTTGGGTATAAACTTAACCAATGATGTAGGGCAATTTTATTCAGAAAACTACAACTCATTCTTAAAAGGAATAAAAAAAAGACCTAAATAATTGGAAGAACATTCCATACTCATGGATTGGAAGACTAAATATCATTAAGATGTCAATTCTACCTAAATTAATATACAGATTCAATACAATCCAGATAAAAATTCCACCAGCATTTTTAAAACAAATGGAAAACTTGATTATCAAATTTATTTGGAAGGTTAAGTGGTCCCGAATAGCCAGAACCATCTGAAAAAGGAAAAGTGAAGTTGGAGGACTCTCACTTCCAAACTTTAAATCATATTACCTAATTACAGTGGTAAAAGCAACATGGTACTGGCATAAAGACAGACACAGGCTAATGCAACCAAATTGATGGTTAAGAAACAGGCTCCCATATCTATAGTCAAGTGATATTTGACAACCTGTCAAACCCAGCCAGCTCGGGTAGAACAGTCCATTCAATAAATGGTGCTGAGAGAACTTGATATCCATAGCCAAAAGAAGGAAAGAAGACCCCTTTCTCACACCTTATACAACAATTAACTCAAAATGGATCAAAACCTAAATATAAAAGCAAGAACCATAAAACTTCTGGAAGAAATGTAGGAAAATATCTTCAAGAACTGGTGGTAGGTGGTGGATTCTTAAAGGAGATAAGAGGAGGACTGAGATGGACTACTGATATTTAATGTATGCAGAAGTTTTAATTAACTTTATTATAAAAGTGTGGAAATGTATAGAGTTGATGGTATCACTTTATAGTGAGTAACAGCTGATTTATAAATTGGAATGTGGCAGAAATGGGTTGTCTAGGGATGTAAATGCCAATTGAAAGAAAGCTAAAGAATAATCTGGGGACTGAATAGCACAGTAAACCCAGAGGTGGATGAGAATTGTGATTGATGTACAAATGCAAGAGTGTCCCTTGCGAGCTAGATCAGATGTACATCACTACGGCAGGGTGGTGGGAATATGGAGAAGCATGGGAAAAATACAACTGGAATGATGTATGGATTGTGGTTAACAATAATAATTTAATATTCATGGATCTAAGTCAAAGATGTCCTGTGTTGATAATGGCAGAATATGGAAAAAGTGTGCCAAACGTACACTATAGACCTGGTAATAGTCTGCTGATATTATCTCATAATCTGTAACAAATGTTCCACCACAGTGTGGTTTGTTGATAGAGGGGTGTTGTATGGGAATTCTGCACATGTGCAAGATTGTTTTGTAAGTTTACAACTTCTGTCATAAAAATATATTTAAAAAATAATAGGGTGAGTTGGGGGAAAATACACCAAATGTAAGATAAGGGCTATAGTTAGTAATAAGTTTTTGATGATATTCTTTCATTATTTGTAACAAATGTCTCACAGCAATGCAATATGTTGGTGGTGGGTTGATGTATAGGACCCCTGTATGATGTTATGCTTTGTAAGTTCACAACTTTTACTATAAACTTATTGTTTATGAATTTTCATATATAAATGATAAAATATAATAATAATAATAGCAATATAATAGGATGGTTTGGGGAAAAATATACCAAATGTAAGAAACTTTGGTTGGTTGTAAGATTTTGAGGGTGCTCCTTAATCATTAGTTAAAAATGTTTCACAACATTGCAAGGTACTGTTGGTCAGGTGAGGTAAGATGTCCCTGTATGATGTTATGTATGTTTGTTTTGCAAGTTTACAACTATTACTATATACTTTTTGTTTATATTTGTTATGTATGTGTGATATACTTCAATAAATCTTTATAAATGCAAATAAAATAAAATAAAATAAAATAAAATTATAGGCAAGAGATAGAAACTGACCGACAGAATAAATCCTTTAAGATAAACAGATACCTAGGCATCAGCAAAACATTACAAGCCATACTAAGAAACAGGAATGTACGGTCTAGTCAAATAAACAAACTAAAAATCAAGAGGAGACTCAGAATGTGGAATAATTAATCAAAGATATCCAAACAAATAACCTAAATCAATTCAATGAGATGAGGGTAGAGATAAAGGTATTAAGAAGACACTGGGTTAACATACAGAAGAAATTGTAATCATACATAAGAAATAACAGATCTTATGGTAATGAAAGTAACAATGGAAGGAATTAAGAATACACTAGAATCACACAACATCAGATTTGAACAGACAAAAAAGAAGCAAATTAACAAAGTAGAAGATAAGACATCCAAATTTGCACAGATAGAAGAACAGAAGGACAAAGAAATGCAAAAAAAAAAAAAATCAGCAGTACTCGGGGAATTGAATGACCCTACAAGAGGAAAAATCATAACCATTATGGGTGTCCCAGAGGGAGAAGAGAAGGCAAAAGGGGCAGAAGGAGCGCTAGAGGAAATAATAGCCCTAAATTTTCCAACAATTATAAAGGACATATATATATATAAATGTTCAAGAAGTTCAGTATACTCCAAGCAGAAAAAAAACCTGGGAGATCTACTATGAGACACACACTAATCAGATTGTCAAATATAAAAGATAAAGTGAGTATCCTGCAAGCAGCAAGAGAACAGAGATCCATTGTATAGAAAGATTGCTCAATAAGATTTAATGCTAATTTCTCACTTGAAACCATGGAGGTAAGAAGGCAGTGGTAAGACATAGTTAATATGTAAGCAAAAAATAACCTACCAACTAGATTTCTGTATCCAGCACAACTGTCCTTCAAAAATGAGGGAAAGATCAAAATATTCAAAGCTAAGTAGAAATTGAGAGAATATGTCAGCATACTCAGACCCTTTAAGAAATACCAAAGGGAGTTCTCCAGGTCGAAAGTAAAAGACAGGAGTGAGAGGTTTGGAGGAGAGTGTAGAAAGGAAGAATATTGGTAAGGATACCTGAAAAAGATATAAAGGCAAACAAAAATAGAATAACATTGAATGTAATATCAATAACACTGAATGTTAGTAGATTAAACTACAGAAATAAGAGACACCGATTGACACAATGGATAAAAATATGACCCATATATATGCTGTCTACAAGAGACTCAACTTAGACCCAAGGACACAAATAGGTTGTAAGGGAAATGCTGGAAACAATATTCCACAGAAACAGTAACCATTAAATGGCTAGGAAGCTATACTAATATCAGGCAAAATAGACTTTAAAGACAAAATGTAAGAGACAAAGAATAATACTATATATTAATAAGGGGAAATCTACTAAAAAGAAAAATTTTATGCACATAACCAGAGTGCCCAAAATACTTGGGGAAATCACTGCCAAAACTAGGGGGAAAATATATATATATCTACTCTAATAGTGGGTGACTGCAATACACCACTCTCAGAAATATACAGAACATCTCAACAGAGGATCAATAAAGAAACAGAGATCTTGAATAATACTTTACAGGAACTAGACTTAATGGACATATAAAGAACATTGCATACTAAAACTGTAGAATATACATTCTTCTGGAGTGTTCATGGATCATTCTCCAGGATAGACTATATATTAGATCATACAACAAATCTCAAGGAATTTTGAAAGATTGAAATTACACAAAGCCCTCTCTCTGACCAAAATGAAATGAATGTGGAAATCAATAACTTGTGGAGAACTGAAAAATTCTCAAATATATGAAAGTTAAACAGTGAAGTTACTCTTAAAAAATCAAAGGGTCAAGGAGGAAATTGTAAGAAAAATCAGTAAATATCTTGAAGAGAATGAAAATGAACAAACAACATATCAAAATTTATAGGAAATAAGGAAGTCAGTCCTGAGAGGGGAATTTATAGCATTGAAAGCCTACCTTATAAAGAAGAAAGAGCAAAAATCAAAGACCTTATATCTGGAGTAATTAGAAAAAGGGGGGGGGAAGATGGCATCCATTTAAGTTGGTGCTCACCATCTCTCTCTCAAAAGATGGCTGATTGGTGTCAAGATCCTGCCTGAGTGAGCTTTTCTGGGAACCTGCAGAGTGGGAGCCTTTGGGCCATCAATCTGGAGGGAGCTGGGCAGCAAGATAGATTGCTCAAGATAAAACCATGAGATTTTAGCTCCGTGGCTGCAAAGCATGGATGGTTAAGCTCCACCCTCAGGGCTAAAGGCCAATATGAGCCCTGACTCCAGCTGACCACCCAGCGAGAGGGAGCATTCTCCAAGAGTGGGAGGGTTCTGGCAAAGGGCAGAGAGGAGTTTCTTTTCTGTGGGTTTGGTTGCCTGGACCCCCTTTGAGCTTTGGGGAGCATACCAACCAGCTCAAGGTGGCATCAGGCAGATGGGAGAGGTGAATCTACTGAGGAAGCCTGATTTACCTAACTACCTTGGGTGGAATCAAATAACTGACTAGTTCTGTGCTGAAAATTATTAAACTTTCAACTCCCCCAATGGAGCCTGGCAGTAAGAAGTGCTTATTAAGTTTCCAAGAGCCTATTTAGGGTCCCCTGGGAGGAGGGTACATTCTAGAAGAGGGTTGAGAATCATTTCTGTGAACTCAGCCACCAGTGTCCCATTTGAATTTCGGAAGGGAACTCAACATGACCAGGAGAGGGTAGGGGGGATCTGCTCACCACAGCCTGTTGAATCCTGCTGCCCTAGGAGAGTCAAACCTGCCCTAGAGAAAGTGACTGGATAGCTTTTGAAGAGCTAACTGACCCTGTGAGAAAGTTTAGCTCAGTGGAGAAGTTTCTGCCTTGAATATACAAGGTCCCTTGTTCAATTCCTTGCTCCGGTATCTGGTAGTGATCCACCTACCACCAGGATATCAAACACCCAGCTGATACTTTAGGACAGGGAAAACATAGACATTAGTTTTGTATTAGCTTCTTTTGGGTCTCTTATTCTTCCTAAAAAAAAAAAAGATTACTTTAAAAAATATTTTCAACTTAGTTTACTCACTAAAACCCACTTCAAAACCAACAAAGAGAAGGCATCAGGGTAATTGATTGATGATAACTGGCAGCCTCAGAAACTCCACAGGGGCTTAAGAAGGAATGCTGTACTTCCTTAATTTTTGTTTGACTGCTTGCTTGTGTGTTGGTTTGGGTATTTTTATTGCTTGTTTTACTTTCCTTTTTCCTTCCCTCCTCTTTTTTTAATTAGGTGCTGTTGGCTTGTTTTCTTTCTTTGCTGTGCTTCTTTCTCCTTGATTTCCCAATATCTGTATATACTGATTTTGTCTACCAATACTATCTCTTTTCCTTTCTTCATCTTTCTATCTTCTACCTTCTGTTGTGGTTCTGATATTCCACCTTTCTTTGTTTAGTCCTCAATTTTTCTGGTTTCTATTTCTATTTTATCTATTCAGTTTTCTTTTTTCATTAACCTCTTTCTTTATTTCCCTTCTTTTCTCTTTCTCTCTCTCCTCATCATTCTGGCCTTTTAAATCATTCTATATATTTTTCTGTATTTGGTTTCCCATTTCATTGTATGTAATCCACTTTTTTATTCCTATCACTCTACATGACTTACATGAGTTAAATATTCATTTTACTGAATCTTATAGGGTCCCTTTTCTAACTTTTATTATTATTATTATTATTATTATTGTCCTTTTTCATTTTCTACCTCTTCTGCTTTCTTTGGCCCTAATCTTTTCCCTTCAAGGGAACACAGAAAATAGCAAGGAACTAGAACAAGAAGAACAAAGTGTCAAAGAAAAAACAACACACACTCAAAACCAGCAGAGAAACAAAACTACACAGTAGAGAGAGAAGCCAGTCAACTGAATAAACCCATCAAGATAAAAAGATGACCAGAGGGCGACAAAAAATTACAAACCGTACTAAGAAACAGGAAGACAAGGCCCAGTGCAATGATTAAACTAAAAACCAAGAAGATATGCAGAACATTGAACAACTCATCAAAACTGCCCAAACAAATATCATGGACCAACTTAATGAAGTAAAGCAAGAGATTAAGGATATTATGAAGACACTGGAGGAACATACTGAAGAAATTCTAAACATACATAAAAAGATAACAGATATGATGGTGATGAATGGCACAATCTAAGAAATAAAAAACAACAACACTGTAAGCACATAACAGCAGAATTGAACAGGCAGAAGAAAGAATTAGTGATGTGGAAGACAGTATATCTGAAATCAAACAGAGAGTAGAACAGAAAGATAAAGAGATAGAAAAAATCCAGCAGGGAATTAGGGATTTGAAAGACAACACAAAATGCACAAATATATGTATTATAGGCATCCCAGAAGGAGAAGACAAAGGAAAGGGAACAGAAGGAGTGTTGAAGGAAATAATGGCTGGAAACTTCACAACCCCATTGGAGGAGATGGATGTACATGTCCAGAAAGCACAGTGCATACCAATCAGTATAAACCCCAACAGGCCTACTCCAAGACATATACTTGTGAAACTGTCCAATTCTCAAGACAAAGAGAAAATACTGAAGGCGGCAAGAGAAAAGAGATCCATCACATACAAGGGGAGCACAATAAGATTAAGTGCTGATTTCTCATCTGAAACCAAGGAGGCAAGAAGCTAGTGGTATGACATAGTCAATATTCTAAAAGAAAAAAAAATATTCCAGCCATGAATTCTCTATCCAGCAAAGCTGGCATTCAAAAATGACAGAGAGTTCAAAATATTCACAGATAAACAGAAATCAAGAGAGTATGCCAATAAGAGACCTACACTTCAAGAAATACTAAAGGGAGTTCTGCAGGGTGAAAGAAAAAAACAGGAGAGAGAGAGAGTTGGAGGAGAGTGTAAGAAAACCTAAAAACACAAAAAGAAAATTTAAAAAAATATGACATACATAAACCCAAAGAAAATATTGCTAATGTAAGTAATGCTTTGAGAGTAATATCACTGAATGTAATGGATTAAACTCACCAAACAAAAGACACAGATTGGCAGAATAGATAAGGAAATATGGCCCACCTATATGCTGTCTACAAGAAGCCCACTTTAGACCTGGGGATTCAAGGAGGCTGAAAGTGAATGGCTGAAAAACAATTTTACAAGCAAACAACAACCAAAAAAGTTTGGGAGTAGCTATACTAATATTGGACAAAATAGATTTTACATGCAAAACTATTGTAAGAGACAAAGAAGAGCACTTTATATTAGCAAAAGAAGTAATCTTTCAAAAGAAAGAACAATGGATGCCTCTATAATTATAGTGGGGGCCTTTACTACACATTATCACCATTAGACAGAATATCTTGACCGTGAATCAATAAAGAAACATAGACTCTGTATAATAGATTAGATGATCTTGACCTCATAGACATATACAGAACACTACACCCAAATACAGTGGGATATAAATTTTTCTTGAGTGCATATGGATCATTCTCCAACACAGACCACATCCTAGGCCACAGAAAAATTCTCAATGAAATCAGAAAGATTGAAATTATACAGAGTGATTTCTTTGACCACAATGGAATGAAGTTGGAAATCAGTAATGGCCAGAGAACCAGATTAGGCACAAAGATACGGAAGTTAAACAGCACACTCTTAGACAAACAGTGGGTCATGGAGGAACGAACTCTCAAAAGAAATCAGTAACTATCTTGAAACAAATGCAAATGACAACACAACCTATCAAAACCTATGGGATGCAGCAAAAGTGGTACTGAGAGGGCAATTCATAGCCATAACTGCATATATCAAAAAAGAAAGAGTTAAATACAAGACCTAACTGTACACCAGGAAGAATTGGAAAAACAACAACAAACTAACCACAAAGGAAGTAGAAAGAAGGAAAAAACAAAATTAGAGCAGACCTAAATGAAATAAAAAATAAGAAAGCACTAGAAAACATAAACAAAAACAAAAGCTGGTTCTTTGAGAAGATCAATAAAATTAACAAACTCTTAGACTAACAAAGAAAAAAAGAGAGCAGATGCAAATACACAAAGTAAGAAATGAGGAAGGGGATATCACCACTGACCCCACAAAATAGAGTATCATAAAAGGATACTTTGAAAAATTATATGCCAACAAGAATTTAGAGGAAATGGACAAATTCCAAGAAACTCACAAACACCTACTTTTACAAAAGAAGAAACTGATGAACTCAACAGTCCAATTATAAGTAAAGAGATAGATTCAGTCATCAAAAACTTCCCAAATAAGAAGAGCCCAGGACCAGACAGCTTCACAGGTGAATGCTACCAAACATTCTGGAAAGAATGAATACCAAATCCTGCTTGAGTTCTTCCAAAAAATAGAAGTAGAAGAAACCTTCCCTAACTCATTCTATGATGCCACCATTATCCTAATAACAAAGCCAAACAAAGATGCCACAAGAAAGGAAAACTAAAGACCAAGCTCTCCAATGAACCTAGATGCTAAAACACTCAACAAAATACTTGCTAATCGCATCCAACAACATATCAAATGAATTATACACCATGACCAAGTGGGTTTCATCCCGTGTATGAAAGGATGGTTCAACATAGGAAAATCAATCAATGGAATACACCAAATAAACAGATTGAGAGAAATAAATCACATGATCATTTCTATAGATGCAGATAAAGCATTCGACAAAATACAGCAGCCTTTCTGGATAAAAACACTGCAAAAATATGAATAGAAGGAGTCTTTCTGAACCTGTTAAAAGGCGTATATGAAAAACCAACAGCTAACATCACCTTCAAAGGTGAAATCCTAAAAGCTTTCCCTGTAAGGTCCAGAACAAGATAAGGATGCCCACTATCACTGCTCCTAATTAACATTTTCTTAGAAGTACTTGCTCGAGTACTGAGGCAAGAAAAACATATAAAAGGCATTCAAACTGGAAAGGAAGACATAAAAATTTCAGCTTTTGCAGACGACATTATCCCATACATAGAAAGTCCTGAGAAACCTACAACAAAGATTCTAGAACTTATAAATGAATTCAGTAAAGTCGCAGGTTATGAGCAATGCTCAAAAATCATTAGCATTTCAGTACACCAATAATGAGCAATCAGAGGAGGAAATCAAGAAAAAAATACCATTTACATTATTAACTAAAATAATCAAATACCTAGGAATAAATTTAACTAAAGATGTAATGGACTTATATACTGAAAACTACACAACACTGTTAAAGGAAATCAAAGAAAAATTAAATAAATGGAAGACTATTCCCTGTTCATGGGTAGGAAGACTAAACATCATCAAGATGTCTATACTACATGAACTAATCTACAGATTTAATACAATCCCAATAAAAATCAGCATTGTATTTTTTAATGAATTGGAAAAACTAACTACAAAATTTATTTGGAAGGGTAAGAGGCCCCGAATCGACCAAGACATTGAAAAAGAAAAATGACGTTGGAGGTATCACAGTACCTGAATTTAAAACATATTACAATGCTACAGTGGACAAAATTGCATGGTATAGGCGAAAGGATAGACATACCGACCAATGTGAGTGAATTGAGACTTCTTATATATTTCCTTGCATATACAGTCACCTGATATTCCACAAGGCCACACAACCCACTCAGCTGGGAGAGAATGACCTCTTCAACAAAAGGTGCTTGGAGAAATGGATATCCATATCCAAAAGAATGAGAAAGGAACACCATCTCACACCTTATACAAAATCAACTCAAGATGGATCAAAGATCTAAATATAAAAGCCAAGACCATAAAGACCTTGGCAGATAATGTAGGAAAGCATCTACAGGACCTGGTAATGGGAAATGGT
>JAQZBX010076685.1:0-14380 GCA_029593785.1 Cabassous unicinctus | reverse complement strand
CTGTGATGCTATTGGTCTGGGTCATGCTGGACTGTGAGGGGAGTAGGGTTGGGGTTGGGTTGGACCAACCATGGAACTGGGGGGGAGGGTTGGGGGAAGGAGCAGGTGCACTTTGGGGATTTGTGGGTATATGATTGAAACTGCAACATTGGGAATGTTCTTTTAGCAAATACAGCAGGGGAGGGTTAAGGTGTTGGATGTGAGGGGCATTTGGGACAGGTGCACTGGGAGCAGACTTCTAAGGAGTGTGTGTTGTATCAGTGGGTGGAGACTCACATAATAAGGGGGAAAATGTTAGAATCCCATCCTAGGGCATCCTGCTATGCTCTCAAATAGAGGGGTGGGAGTATCTTGAGAGCATAGGCAGTGCTTAGTAGGGGAGGACAGACCAGTATGTCAAGCCTTTAATGTTGTTGCAAGCAACTATGAATCTTGCCCTTCAATGAGTTAATCTTGGTGGTTACCAAGGGGAGGGGGAGGGAGGAATAGAATAAATGGAGCACGGGACAATTTTGGGGGATGGAATTGCTCTACATGATCTTTCAATGACGGATAGAGACCATGTTAAACTTCTTCAAAATCTATAAAATTGCACAGTTCAAAATTTAAACCATAATGTAAATTATTGACCATGGTTCATAGCAATTTTTCAATATTTCTACATCGATTGTAACAAATGTAGAATCCACATGTAAAATGTTATTAATAAAGGAAAGAGGAAAAGAGGGAGGATGTTAGGTATATGGAAATCAGCTATATTCTGTATATGACTTTTCTGTAACCTTAATGTTCTTTGAAGACAAAATGAAAAAAATAAAATAAAAGACACTGGAGGAATAAAAGGAAGAAAATGTCACTGTACATATGGGCAATAGATATTACAGTGATGAAAGACATAATGTCAAACTTTCTAATTTTATATATTTTAATTTTTTAAATTATTTCAAGCTTTAAAAAAATTTTTTTGTATTTTATTTGTTATGTTTCAAATTATCATTATTATATCATTTTCCTACTTACCTTAGTATTATAGGCTGCCTAAGAGTTACCTCCTGAAAGCCTCCTTGTTACTCAAATGTGACCTCTCTCTAAGCCAAACTCACCATATAAATGCATTACTTTCCCTTCAGTGTGGGACATGACTCCTTGGAATGAGCCTCCCTGGCACTGAGGAATTACTACCAAGCAACAACTAGCAATTCAACTGGAAAAAGAACTTGAGAAAAGGGGGAAAAGGTAAAGACAAATGAGTTTATATGGCTAAGAGACTTCAAAATGAGTTGGGAGTTCATCCCAGAGGTTTTGCTTATGCACACCTCAGAAAGAACTCATTGATTGCCAAAGTAAATATTTGCTCAAAAAGCAGGTCTCCTGAGGGCTCTGGAGACATCCAGACACTATAGACAGAGCAGACAGCTCAGGAGTTTGGTACCCTGTCAGTGGACCCTACTTTAGATATTATGCTCCCCATTGGGACAGAGTTGGACTCAGTGGTGGTTTACAAACACATGGCTTTTCTGTCCCTTGTATTCAAACCCATAGACAGTATTCATGTTGATAGGTGTATGTGCAAGAGACTTAAATCTTTGGGTTGTCCATGAACCAGTTGGGACCTGAATCTCAAAATATTTGCAACAGCTACTATCCAGTTCATTGGATTCACCCAAGACTACTAACAAGGAGTTGATGATTGAAAATGACCACCTCAAGAAGAGGACAGAGTCTGCAACTGCAAGCAAGATAGTTCCATTCATCTGCCCCATGGGATCTAAGTTTCATCTCAGAGGCAGAGTGGGCATCACCATCACAGAATCCTCAGGATTAAGGATTGAACAATGGACTAGAGTAGACTTACTGTTATTCTACTATAGACTTATTGTGATCATAGAAATGGAAGAACTCTTATCATTATTACTGATTTGGAGGCAGTGGCCACTGGAGGTTCTGAGGGAAGGGAGAGGGAAAATAGGTGCAATTTGGGGGTATTTTCAAGATTTGTGAATTGTCCTGAATGACATTGAAATGACAGATACATTCCATTGTATATCTTTTAATAACTTTCAAAACTGTTCAGGAAAGGGTTTTAACTAAAATGTAAACTATAATCCATGCTCAATGGCAATGTTCCAAGATGTGTTCATCAATCATGGCAAATGTACCACACTAGCGAAGGATGTTGTTGATGTGGGAAAATGTAGGAGGGCTAGGGATCGGGGCATATGGGAAATCCCTATATTTTTATGTAACATTTATGCAATCTAAGTTTATTTAAAAAATAAAAAAATACATTTTAAAAAATGGTCAGTGGTTTCATAGACTTTATATCCAAAGCACAAACAGCAAAAGAAAAAAAAGAGATAAATGGGATATCATGAAAATTTAAAACTTTTGCAACTTAAAATTCTTTATCTGAAAAGTAAAATGACAACCTATGCAATGGGAGAAAATATTTTGAAATCACACATAAAACAAATGTTTAATGTCCAGTATATAGAAAGATATCTTTCACCTTACCAACAAAAAGAAAAACAACCCAATTAAAAATGGGCAAAAGACTTGAATAGACATCTCTCTAAAGATGATATACAAATGAACAGAAACACATGAAAAGCTGCTCAACATCATTAGCCATCATGGAAATGCACATCAAATCATAGTGAGATATCACTTCACACCTATTAGAATGGTTGCTGTTAAAAATCAGAAAATAACAGATGTTGGAGAGAATGTAAAAAAAAATAGGATCACACATTCATTACTGGTGGTATTATCAAATAGTGCAGCTGCTGTGGAACACTACTTAGCAGTTCCTCAGAAATTTATGTATAGAACTATGAAGTGAATTGGGAAACCCACTACTAGGTATATATATACCCAAAATTGAAAGCAGACACTCAGATATTTGCACATTGATGTTCATGGTGGTATTACTCACAATTGACAAAAGATGTGGGAAAAACCCAAGTTCCCATCAACTGATAAATGCATAAATAAAATTTGATATATTGGAATACACACATACACAAAATTGACTATTATTCAGCTGTAAACTATTATTTAGCTGTAAAGTGGAATGAAGTCCTGGTACATGCAACAACGTTGATGAACCTTGAAGAAAAAAGGTTGAGTGAAATAATTCAAGCAGAAAAGGACAAATATTATATGATCTCACTGATTTGAAACAATTAGAATAAGCAAACTGATAGAGTCAGAATCTAGAATATATATTACCAGAGCACAGGGTGAGGATAGGGAATAGGAAGTTAAGGCTTAAAATGTACAAGGTTCCTATTTGGAATAATAGAGTGTTTTTCTAATGGATGATGGTGATATGGATGGATGCTGTTAATTGTGTACAACACTGCAATATATACCTGGATGTGATTTAAAAGGAATGTTATTCTGTATATGTGGTAACAGAATTATAAACACAATGATAGAATTAGACTACATAGTGAACTCTAATTTAAACCATGGAGTTTAGTTAATAGCAAAATTATAAAAATATGTTCTCATCAATTGTAATAAATATTCCATACGAATGCAAGGGGTTGGTGGTAGGGTGGTGCATGGGAATCCTGTTATGGATGATTGTTTGGTAAACCCAAAACTTCTCTAATAAAGAAAAAAGAAATGCCCATACACATAGAGACAGAAACAAACCAAAGAAGAAAAAAATTACTAGGTGTATATATTACTGATTTCATAATGTGTTGTTTTACTTTTTCTCACATGTTTATCACTGTCTTTGTTCTTCATTCTCACCCATTTCATAAACCTTGGTTGAATATATCCTTTATTCTTTTTTTTTTAAAGTCAGGTTCATTGGATTGTAATTTGCACACAGTACAATCTATCCTTTATATTGTTCAGCTCTATAAGTTTTGGCAAGCATGAAATTTTATTCCTTGCACCACGATCAAGATAAAGAATGTTTCTATCATCCAGAAAATTTTTTGAAAGTCTCTTTTTACTCACTCATCCATAGCTAGCAAATGGCAGCTGATAATCTTAATTTCCCTACAGTTTTGCATTTTCCAAGAATAAAATAAATGAAATAATGAATTACATAGTATCTTTTGATTCCACCATCATTCAGTAAGTATGGTGCTCTTGACATTCATCCATGTGATTGTGTATATAAGTAGATCCTTATTTTTTATTGCTGAATAATATTCCTTTGAGTGGATATAACACAATTTGCATTTTACAACTGATAGACATTTGGATTGCTTTTGATTTGGGTGAAGGTTTAATAAAGACACTATCAATACTTCCATTCAATTTTTTGTGTCAACATATTTTCATTCCTCTAATCTAATTAATTATGAGTGGCATTGCTGTTTCATAAGGTAGTATATGTTTAACTTAATAAGAAACTGCCAAACTGTTTTCTAAAATGACCATATCACTTTGAGTCACACAATCAATGTATGAAAATTCATTATCTCCCTTATTTTATTTTTCATTTGATTTATTTTAAAAAGTGACATTCAGTGTTTAGTGCATTCACGATGTTGTTCAGAGAAAACCTCTGCCTAGTTTTAGTACTTTTCCATCATGCAGAAAACCACCTGTACTTATTATGCAAAACCTCCTCCTTCCTCACTCTGTCCAGCAACATAAAAATGTATGCTTTTTATCTCTATGGATATACCTCACATAGATATTTCATAGAAGAGGCATCATGCAATATATGCAATCTATGACCTTTCTGCCTGGCGTCTTTCAGTTAGTATATTTTCAAGGTATATCAAAGTTGTAGGATGTATCAGTATTTCATTCCTTTTTATAAAGGAATAATATTCCATTGTGTGTGTGTGTGTGTGTGTGTGTGTGTATATATATATATATATATATATATGCACATAAACAGCATATATTTTATTTATGTATTGCTGGAGAGTTGGATTATTTTCACATTTTTGCTATTGTATATAATAGTTTGACTGACATCTGTATACCTTTCTGGACATCTGATTTCATTTCTTTTGGATATGTATCTAGGAGTGAAATTGCTGGGTCATATGGTAAGTAATTCTGTTATGTTTCTGAGGAACTGCCAAACTACTTTCCATCTAGTGTGTACCATCTTACATTTCCACCAGTAATTCATGAAAGTTACAATTTCTCCACCTACTTGCCAACATTTGTAACTTTCTTTTTGTATATTGCTTGTTTTTGTTTATTATAATCATTCTAGAGGTTGTGCAGTAGTATTGCACTGTGGTTTTCATTTCCATTTCATTAATGACCAAAGATGTTGAACATAACATCATGTGCTTGTGGCCATTTGTTTATTACTTTTGGGAAATGTTTATCCAAGTCCAATTTTAAATTGGGTTACTTGTGTTTTGTGGTTTGGTTGTTGAGCTGTAAGAGTTCTTATATTTTCAGATATGTAGGTGTGTGTCATATGTATATATATTCAAATATCGAATATATCTATATATACCATGTAAGTAAAATACATATGTATATATGATAATAAGATAGCTATGTGATATATCTGATATATTTGTATGTATATTTATACATATACATATATACACATACATATATAATTATATATATCAGAATATATGTATATGTGCATTATTCCCTAAACCAAAAACTATCAAATATCTTTCAATTGGGGAATGTATAAACAAATTGTAGTGCATCCCCCTCATGAAATATCATTCAGCATAAAAAATAATGATATACTCTTCCAATCCATGAATATGGAATATACTTCCATTTATTGAGGTGGTCCTCGCTTTCTTTCAGCAATGTTTTCCAGTTTGCTGAATAAAGTTCCTTTATGTCCTTGTTTAAGTTTATTCCTAAATATTTGATACTTTTAATCTCTAATGTAAATAGGATTTTTTCCTGACTTCCTTCTCAGATTGCTCATTAGTAGTGTATAGAAATGCTACTGAATTCTTTCCTCTATCACACTAGCATTCTATTTTGTATATTGAAAAGTATAAGTATAAGATTAAACAAAAGTATGCATTTTGCCATAATACATGCAAATAAAATGATTATCATAAAATCCAATAGGATAGCTCCTTCTCTTGCTAGAGGAGAATGGAAGTAGTAATTGGGAATAAACTGGCATGAATGAATGAATAAATGAATAGAAAGTAAGTGAGGGGTTTATACAGACATTTTTGTTAGTTTTATTGAAATATATCATTCATACATGAACATACATAAACAAGATGTGTATAGTAAAAGCTGTGAACTTAGAAAACATAAAATCATACAGGGGTCCCATAAATCACCTCACCATCAACATCTTGTATTATTTTGAAACACTTATTAAAAATTATGAAAGAGTATCATCAAAATGTTTCTACTAACTCTAGTCCATATCTTAAATTTGGTGTATTTGTCCTCCGATCCACCTTATTATTATTTTTAAATGTATTTTTATTACAGAAGTTGTGAACTTACTAAACAATCGTTCACACGTATAGAATTCCCATACAACACCCCTTAATCAATACATCAAACCATGGTGGAGTATTTGTTACAGGTTATATGGTAATATCAGACTATTTCCACCAACTATGGTCCATAGCATACATTTGACACCCTTTTCCATACACCACATTATCAACACAGTACTTCTTTGGCATTGATTCAAGAAAGCACAGTATTGCTGCTAACCATGGACCATCAGTCACATCAGTTGTAATTTCCCCATGCCTCTCCACATTCCCACCACCCTGCAATAGTGACGTACATCTGCTCTAGCTCACAGAAGGACACTCTTGCACCTGTACCATCAACCACAATTCTTATCCACCTCTGGTTTCACTGTGTAATTCCCTAGATTAATCTCCAGCTTTCCCCTAATTGACTTTATATCCCTATACCACCCTTTTCAGCCACAATCCCATTTATAAACCAGCTGCTACTCCCTATAATGTGTTACCATCAATTCTATTCATTTCCACATTTTTACAGTCAAGTCAATTAAAACTTCTACATACATTAAGTCCTTCTCAGCCCTCCTCTTATCTCCTAATAAACTCTACTCTAGGTTTTAACTCCATAAATTTATTCTTTGTATTTAGTTCATATTAATGAGACTATGCAATACTTGTCTTTTTTAGTCTGGTTTACTTAACTTAGCATAATGTCTTCAAGATTCATCCATGTTATCATATATGTACCAATTTCATTTCTTCGTACTTCATCATAGTATTCCATCATATGTATATACCACAGTTTGTTTATTGATTCATTGGTTGATGGACACTTGGGTTGTTTCCAACTTTGGCAATTGTGAATAACATCACTATGAATATTGGCATGCAGAAGTCTGTTCATGTAACAGTTTTCAGTTCTTTTGGATATATTCTTAGTAGAGGAATTGCTGGATCACATGGCACATCTATAATTAGCTTCCTGAGGAACCACCAAACTGTCTTCCATGGAAGCTGCACCATTTTACAACCCAACCAACAGTGCAAGAGTTTTCCTATTTCTCCACATCTTCTCCAGCACTTACTGGTTTCTGTTTCTTTTTTTTTTTTTTTTTTAATAATGGTCATACTGTGCAGTGTGAGATGATATCTCATTGTCACTTTGATTTGCATTTCCCTAATAGCTACTAATATTCAGCATTTTTAAAATGTATTTTTTGGCCATTTATATTTCCTCTTTGGAAAAATATCAATTTAAATCTCTTGACAATTTTTTAATTTGATTGCTTTCTCTTTTATTCTTGAATTGTATGACCTTTTTATATAGAATGGAAAGAACAACCCTTATTGGATATATAGTTTCCAAATATTTTCTCCCATTGTGTGAACTACCTTTTCATCTTGAGGAAATCCTTTGAATCACAAAGTGTTTAAGTTTGAAGAGGTCCCATTTATCCATTTTTTCTTCCATTTTTCACGTTTCAGTGTAAGTTTTAAGACTTCATCACCTACCACCATGTCTTGAAAATGTTTTCCTATATTTTTTCTAGGAGCTTTATGGTTCTAGCTTTTATATTTTGGTCTTTGATCCATTTTGAGTTAATTTTGTAAAATGTTTGAGATAGGAGTCATCAAAAATCTTTGAACAAAGTCCAGGACTAATAGATTCACAGCTGTAGTCTACCAATTTTTAAAATTAAATTAATATTTTGTTATTTTTAAATAACCTTTAGATTACATAAATGTTACATAAAAGTACAGAAGATTCCCATATGCTTGACCCCCTCTCTCTCCCACATCTTCCCACATTAACAACATATTTCATTAGTGTGGTACATTTTTTACAATTGATGAATACATATTGAAACATTGTTACTAACCATGGACAATAGTTTATATTATATTTTACTCTCTGTCCTGAAAAATTTTGTAGGTCATGACAAAATATATAATGGCCTGTATCCATCATTGCAGTGTCATTCAGGACAATTCCAATGTCCCGAAAATGCCCCTCTGTTACACCTATTCTTCCCTCTTCCTCCCCTCAGAACCTCTGGTGGTCAATGCCTTTATATTAAAAATAAAACTTCTTCCATTATTAGAATAGTAATAAGTCTATAATAGAATAATAATTCAACTTTAGCCCATTGTTTATTCAAAATTTTGAGACAAGTTAAAATTAATCCTGTATAAAATCTTCCCAAAAACTGAAAAAGAGGGAAAATTACCCAACACATATTATGAAGCCAACATTAACCTAATACCAAAGTCAGATAAATATACTACAAGAAAAAAAATTATAGACCAATCTCTCTAAAGAACAAATATACAAAAATTCTCAACAAAATGCTTGTATATTGAATTGAATATCATATTAAAAGAATTGTACCACTATAAGGTTTATTTTATTCCTGGTATGCAAGAGTGGTTCAAAATAAGAAACTCAATTAATGTACTACACCACATTAAAAAAAATTGAAGCGATAAAAACCACATGATCACCTCGATTGATTCAGAAAAGGCATTTGACAAAATCCAGCATCCTTTCTTCATGAAACATTTCAAAAGATAATTATAGAAGGCAATTTCCTCAATGTAATAAAGGGCATATGTGAAAATCCCACACCCAACATTGTATTATGAGGAGTGGTTGAAAACTTTCCCTCTAAGATTAGGAAAAAGACAAGGATGCCCACTGTCACCCCTGTTATTCAATATTGTGCAAGAATTTCTAAGTAGAGAAATTAGGAAAGATGGAAGTAAAATACATCCAAATAGGAAAGGAAGAATGTAAACTTTCATTATTTGCTGAAGACATGAACTTATATCTAGAAAATCTGGAAAAGTCTACAAAAACCTTACTAGAACTCCTAGATGAGTTTAATATAGAAAAATCAGTAGCATTTCAAAAGAAATAAAAAAAATACCTAAGTAATTGCATTACATGGTCATAGATTGGAAGACTAAATATCATTGAATCTGTATATCAATTCTACCCAGATGGATATACAGATTCAATGCATTCCCAATAAAAATTCTACCAGCATTTTTTAGACAACTGGAAAACACAAGTTGGGAAGGGTAAACAGCCTCAAATAGCTAGAAACATCTTAAAAAGGAAAAGCAAATGTGGAGGACTAACACTTCTGGATTTTAAATTATATTACCTAGCTACAGTGGTAAAAACAGCATAGTACTGGCATAAAGATAGACACATAGACAAATGGAACTGAATTGATGGCTCAGAAACAGACCCTTGCATCTATGGTCAAGTGATTTTTGACATGCCTTTCAAACCCACTCAGCTTGGGATATTTCTATATCCAAATGAAAGAAAGAGGACCATATCTCACACTTTATACAAAAATTATCTCAAAATGGATCAAAGACCTAAATATAATTGCTGCTAACATAAAACCCATATAATAAAATGTAGGAAAAATCTCCAAATCTTGTGGTAGGCAGTGATTTCTTAATCCATTCACCCAAAGTATGAGTAGCAAAAGACAAAATAGATAAATGAGACCTCCTCAAACTTAAACACTTTTGTGCATCAAAGAACTTTGTCAAGAAGGTGAAAAGGTAGCCTACTCAATGGGAGAAAGTATTTGGAAACCACATATCCAATAAGGATTTGATATCCTTATTATAGAAAGAAATCATACAACCCAACAATAAAAAGCAACCAAATTAAATAAAGGGCAAAAGACTTGAATAGATTTTTCTCCAAAGAGGAAATACAAATGGCCAAAAAGCACATGAAAAAAGGTTCAACATCATTAGCAATTAGGGATATGGAGATCAAAATTACACTGAGATACCATTTCACACCTTATAGATGGCTGTTTTTACAAAAACAGAAAAGTATAAGTGCTGGAGAGGATGTGGAGAAATAGGAACTCTTATTGGGAATGTAGAAATTCGCTGTCTCTGTGGAAATCAGTTTGGCATTTCCTCAAGTAACTGAATACAGAACTGTCATATGATCCAAAAATCCTGTTAATAAAAATATATTCAGAAAACCTGAAAGCAAAGACATGAACTGACATTTGCACATCTATGTTCATAACAGCATTATTCACAATGGCTAAAATATTGAAACAAACTAAGTGTCCATCAATTGATGACTGGATAAACAAAATGTGGTATAGACATACAACGGAAAAAATATTCATGTGTAATAAGAAATGAATTTGGGATATATATGACAACATGGATGAAACATGAGGATATCATGTGGAGTGAAATAAGTCAGACACAAAAAGACAAATACTGTATGGTCTCATTTGTATGAACTAAAACAATTAGTAAACCAGTTGTGGTAAATTCTAGAGTATAGGTTTCTAGACAACAGAATGTAGGTTGAGAATGAGAGCTGATACTTAATGTATGTAGAGTTTTAATAAGGTTTATTGTAAATGAATTTAATAGTTGATGGTAATACATTATAATGAATATAACTAACACTGCTGATTTATAACTGTGATTGTGGCTGAAAAGGGCAGTCTGTGGATGTAATATTTCAACAGAAAGGAACCTAGAGAATAATGCAGGGACAATAACATAGAGGTTTTGGTGGTGGATGAAGATTGTGGTTAAAAGCATGAGAATGTTCTTTTACAAATTGTTAAGAATACGTCATTACATGGGAAAACTACAACTGTTGGAACTTATGGATTGTAGTTAATGGTATTACTTTAATATTTTGCAGCAATTACAAAGAAGATATCATATCAGCTCTAAGGGACAAGACTAGGATGGTATAATGGGTATAGGAGTTTTCCTTTTGGAATAATGAATGCATTCTAAAATTGGCTGCGGTGATGACAACACAACTCTGTGACGAAAATGAGAGCCACTGAGTGTACACTTTGGGTGGATTGTACAAAGCATAGGACTGTATAACACAATGAATACTGTGATGGAAAATCTACTCTGATTAACTGAACAAATATGAGAACATTCTCTTATGAACTATAATAAGTGTATAATACTAATACAGGGTGTTAATAACCAGATGGGTTGGGAGAAAATATACCAAATGTAAGGTATTGGTTATAGTTAGGAGTAATATTTTGACAATGCTCTCATAATTTATAACAATTGTTTCACAACATGCAAGTTATTGGTTGTGGGGCAATGTATGGGAGCCCTGGATGATGATAGGCATGTTCGTTTTGCAAGTTTAAAAATTTTACTATACACTTATTATTTATGTATGTTCATTTGAGAATGATAAACTTAAATTAAAAAGTTTAGAAAGGAATGATACACTGATACACCAATAGAATAACTCTCAATTGCATTGTATTAAGTGAATGAAGTTATATTCAATTATATTATTAAAGGAATTAAATAACCATTTTACTAGAAAAAATAGTATGAAAATTTATCCTCCTCTGCATTGCCTCCAATGTAAGATTTAGGGACTCACTTCTTGTGCAACCCCCTGCTTCATCCATCCTTTGCTTGTCCCCAAACTCATGCTTTTCTCCCTATCTTCTCCCCTCAATTCCTGATCCATGTAGCCAATGCCCCTGCCTCACCACCACATGGATGTTTACTTGAAAACTTGGGTCCCAAACTGAAGTTCTAAAGTTGATTCTACAAACATGCCCAGTATAATATTTCTCAGTGCATTGAACAGTGCTGAAGCTCACTTCCTCCAACACAGACGTCGTCACCATTGCTACATCAAAACTTTGCCTTCATTCTTGATCTCCAAATCTGATCTCCAAAAAGCTTCCCTGGTGATTTCCTATCCTATCACTCTCCTCCATTAATCTTTCAATGACATCTCAAAGTTGGGTTTACCAACAAGCCAGTTTTATCATTTGCAGAGGTTCTATTACAAACACCACACAATGTGTTGACTTCAACAACAAGAATATATTCTTTAAGATTTTGGAGTCATAATTTCAAAATCCAGACATCAGCAATACTGTGCTTTCTCCCAGAATCAGTATCATTCTGGTGATGGCAATTTACCATATGGCTATCACAACCATCTCTCTTCTGACTTCCAGCTTCTACTGATTGGACCTAATTTCCTCTTTTTAAAGCCTCCATGAATGCAGATTAAGATCCACCTTGATTCAGTTTGGCCATGCTTTAAAGAATAATAATATCTTTAAAGGTGATATTTACAGATAAGTTCACACACACAGATACATAAAGTAAGATTTGAACATGACTTTATGGAGTATATGATTCCTTCTCCAGCACTAAGGCAGCAGATTGCTTTATGCCTCTCAAGTATTATGGCAGCTGTGATTTCTGACAGTTACTGGGAATCGGGGTGAGGAGAAGAAGCCAAGAGGCAATTGGGATATACGGCTATATGAGTATGCCTGGAAATGGACTAAAGCTATCTTAGAAAGGGACCACTAATTGGTTGTGATTTCCCTTTTTTTCCGGATATGCATGTTAACTCTTTTGAAAGCTTTTGCTGTAATTTAAAAAATATATATTTTAAGAGATGTTTAGATTACATAAATGTTACACAAAAATTACAGGGATTACCATGTTCCTCACCTCCCACACATCCCTTAGTGTGGCACATCACCTGCAATGGATATACACATCCTGGGGCTTTGCCACTAAGCATGGACCATAGTTCGCATTGTAGACCACACTCTCTCCCACATAGTTCTGCATGTTATATGCTAATGTAAAATGGCCTTTATCTGTCATTGTAATGTCACTCAGGATAATTCCCAAGTCCCTAAAAAACCCCTGTATTACAACTGCTTTTTCCTCTCCCTGCCCTGAAACCATTCAGTGGCCACTGGCTCCACATCAATGTTATAATTTCTTCCATTGCTTGAATCACAGTATGTCTACAACAGAATACCAGTAAGTCCATCCTAGTCCATAGCTCTTCCCCCAATCCTGAGGAGTTTGGGATGGTGATGTCCACTCAACCTCCAAGTGAGAGGGTCTTTTATCACATGGATAACATGGATGGGATAATTCTGTCTGCAGCTGAAGACTCTCTCCTTTCAGTGGGATGACCATTGTCCATCATCATCTCCTCGCCAGGTGTCTTGGGTGATTACATTGAGCTGTAGAGTAGGAGGTCCAGCTCCACTGAGATTCCAGCTTAGCTGGCAAATGGGAATGCCAAAGGCTCCAGTGTCTGTAAGTACACCTACAAACTCCAGCACCATATATAGGTTTGAATAGAAAGGACTGATGGACCATATGCAGGGAGGACTTATTTGAGTCCAACTGTGTCACCCTCAGGACCAAAGATTCCAAAGTAGAGCCCACTGATAAGGCATCAATCTCTGGAGTTATCCCCCCTTATATAGGACCTGGGTGACTTCAGAGCCTCAGAAGCTCCTCTGTTTGGTGTGATATCCACTTTGGTGTTCTATGAGAACGTACTGAGGTGTGCGTAAGTGTTAACTCTGGGATGACCTCCTGACTCTCTTTGAAGTCTCTTAGCCACATAAACTCATTTGTCTTTACCTTTTCCCCTTTTTATTCAAGGTCTTTTCCAGTCATATTGCCAGTTGGCATTTGTTATTAATCCCTTGTTGCTAGGGAGGCACATCCCTGGGAATTATGTCCCATGCTGGGGGGAAGGTAATGCATTCATATGCAGAGTTTGGCTTAGAGAGAGGCCACATTTGAGCAACAAGGTGGCTCTCAGGTGGCAAGCCTTAGGCAACCCAGAACAGTAGGCTAACTTTCAATTACAAGAGCAAAGAGTAATTGCTAGTCATCAATAACAAGAACCCATTAGTGGATCATCCTTCTTTGCCAGACACTGCCCCTGCACTTGGGGGACTGTTGCTGCTCCCTTGGAGAATGTGGCAGAGCTCTCAAGGATGGGATTTCAGTATTCCCTAATTTATTGAGTGATTGTCCACCCACTGTGACCAGGCCCCACCCCTTGATCTTTTAAACAATTTTATATATCTTTTATGTATATTCAGGTGAACTTCCTCCCATGA
>JAQZBX010076684.1:0-14392 GCA_029593785.1 Cabassous unicinctus | reverse complement strand
AAAGATGTTTAGGTCTCCAAAATACTTGCTTAATCTGCTGAAGTTCTGAATTCTTTTAGGAAGGGACAAATCTTTCAGTCCATGACAGTGAGAAGGCAAAATCTCATTGGATGATAAAACTTATTGGCTTCCTAAACATCAGTGACTGTTATCAGATATGTATTCTATAAGGAACAAAGGATAAGAAATAGATTAGCTCGGGGAGTCAAAGCTTCATATAGTTAACTTTCTTATGTAGAGGAGGGAGCTAAAATTATCTGTGGTTCTAAAGGACAGAAATAAGATAAAATAGGTGGAATAAGAAAAAAAATAATGACCACTTTTGTTATTCCTATCTACTATCTACTGTGGTTAAATACTACATGCATACCATCATTGAGTCCTCTCCAATAGCTGTGATGGAGATATTGCTATTTTCATTTAAGGAGGAGGCATTTTCTGGCTTGTTTTTCTTTACACTACTAGTATTAAGTGCAGGACTATGAAACTTAGGCATTCTCTGCTGAGTGCTGGGGTTCCAAGAGTTTTAGAGAGGGAGAACATGCTGCTTTGGGGGTAAAAATAGAATCTCATCTCACGCTAAGATTTTAGTGTTCACAGCTAGTGATTGGAGGAGTCTGGGATTAGCCATCTTGCCAGTTGTGAAGATTAAAGCACAATGAAAAGTTGAATTTTCTGACTCTTGGATTTGTCTAAAGACAGAATAAGTTGTCTTTAGAGGTTTTGAATCTCCCATCCCAATATAGACAAATGTTCAATATGTTTGGATTGTCACCCATCAAGGCAACTATACAGGATATTTCAGTGGCTGGACAAGATGGCCTTTAAGACTTCTAATAAATCAGAAATTCTAGGATTTTACTATTCCCCATGCTGTAAGTTCCATGATAGATGGCCCAAGATAGACCCTTGAATTTTCAGCCCCAAGCATAAAGCCTGGCACTCAATATATTCTCTTTAACTGTAAAGAGCCATGTTTAGCACTGGTTTAGTTGGATTCCAATGGCAGGAAGGAGATTGAGACTGGTGGTGAAGGAGTTAAAGGCAGGGTTTCTCACGATTTCAGCTCTTATTTGTGATTTTTCAGCTATGTTTAATGCTATCAGTTCTAGAAAATTCACTGATAATGGGAAGTGCTCTATTATGGAAATTGTTTCCTTTGCTTATTAATCTAAACACCCTACAGAAACAGCCCCACTGGTTCAAACAGCAATAACAGCAATAACCAAACCACTCTCCAAACCGGGATTTGTTTCTTATTTGTAGACAGGGCAAAGCATGGAGATGATGCATAGGAAAGATTGTTGTGTAAAATAATTCATATCAAATCCAAACTTTAATATTGATAGAAAATCTGGAAGGCAATTTATATCTTTCCCTAGCTCTACATTGCAACTTTTGGGTTTTCCATTTCATTGTCTTCCATTTAGTTTTCCTCTGAGATGGAATTCAGCCAAGTAGATTAATTCATAATGGTCCTCCTTCATGAATAGCTTATTTTTCATGACACTCAAACAAGGTATGGCTTCCATGAATTTAAGCAGAAATAAAATGATTTATGTTGATTAAATGTATTTTTAGCTACTCCATACATTATCTTATAAGCAGTTTCAATCTCAATATCAATAATATTCCCTATGTTAGTTCTTCCTGCTGTAGCGTTTCTAGATCTCTGGGACTGGAAGTGTGTTATGGAAACAAACAAGTAGTTCGACCAACTTGGGAAAAAAATACTTTATTAATTACAAGGAAAAGCCAATAAAATGTATTAGTCAACCTTCAATTATCAATTGTCATTTTTGTTACTATGGTTTTTTTCTTGAAAAGAAAGAAATAAAAAAAAAGTCCTATCCATTTTTTTCTTATTTTAACAAATGAGAGTATATCATGTAGACAAAATTCTACCTTATGTCCAAAAGATTCAGGTTTAGTTTGTCTGTGACTGCAAATATATCTGTGCTTCAATCACTAGTAATTCAAAGTTTTCATGGATCTGGTAATATTTAGAAAGGGGAAAAATCAATGAACCTTGGTCTCATTAAAACCAGGGCTCTCACAAGCATTATTTTACACAGGGTTTTATTTCAGATTTGCTCTCTGAGTTGTAATATTCTATGACTGTTATTGAAGAATTTAATTCACTTTGTTCATTAATTGTGAACCACAGTGCCAAAACCATTGCTGAGAAATTATTTTTAAAAAAATTTTTTGTTTCTTCCTCACACCAAGCCATCAATATGGATAATTAGTCAAACTCAACTGTTATTTTTATGTCATAAAATCTAAAGATTTTTCAAGAATATTGGAGATAGCCAATTCTTATAATTTTAAATATAGATCAACTCAGAACCAGAAAATTTAAATAACTTTCCCACGTTTGAACTAGTGGGTGACAGAACTGGAGAGATACCCAGAACACCTAATTCTACTGTCATGAAAGGGGCTTTCTCATTTATATCATACTGTTTCTGAAAATCAAAGATTGTCTCCTTTATGTTAACTTACTCCATTAAGAATATTAAAAAATAGCAATTTGAAAAACATATCAAAGTTTTAAACATGTTCATAGCCAAGAATACTTCCTAGGAATGTACTTTCAGAAAATAATAAAAGATGTGCAGAAATATTTAGATAATTGAATCTTCATTATTGTAATTTATAATAGAAAAGTTGAAAAAAATCCTACATCAAGAGTTTAATTTTATAAACTATGGTGCATCCATTTAATGGATCTCAATATAGCTATGAAAAACCTTATTGTAGAAAAATTTTAAATTGCAGAAATATTTAGATAATTGAATCTTCATTATTGTAATTTATAATAGAAAAGTTGAAAAAAATCCTACATCAAGAGTTTAATTTTATAAACTATGGTGCATCCATTTAATGGATCTCAATATAGCTATGAAAAACCTTATTGTAGAAAAATTTTAATGAAAGGAGAAAAATCACAATGTAGTGCATGGTAAAACGTTATGTATAGTCATCTCAATTTTGAACAAGTATGCATAGAAATTTATTGCAAGGTTATATCGAGAAGCATTCAGTGAACCTTGGCAAGTTTCTATAAAAGAACAGTGGAAAAGTTTTATTTAGAGATAATGCAAGCTTCACCTATTGATTTTATTTTTAAAAAATGTCCAACTCAAAATACTTTACAACCAGAAAAATTAATCTTAAGGGACTTTAAGTATTCTGATGATTTAGGAAGGGAGAAAAGTCATGAACAATAGATGAACTTGGTGTTTATAAACAAAAAGATGCTACCATTTACCCATTATCATGAGGATAATTGAGGTAATTATCTAGCAATTGGATTGAGTCCAGCTGAATTTACCATTATGTTTTGACTGATTTCCATTGCAGCCAAAATTCCATATTAATATAGTTAGAAGTTGAAAATTATTTTGACACAATTGTTTAGTGAGTGTTTGACCTGAGTCAGCCCCATGCTCTTGATTGGGCAAAGAGATGCTTCTTAGGAGTTAGGAAGTACACAGTTAAGCACTACTGAAAGATATTTAAAAAGCACAGATTTATTGACTCTATAACCATTGTTCAGAGTCCAAGGTGACTCTTGGTGACCATACCGTTTCAAGAGAGAGAGGGTTGAATTTAAAATTACCTGCTCTGGTGAACATACCATATTGAATGCTAAAGAGCATCATGATGTTATACAATGTTGGGAAACATAAGATATCTAAGTGTTCTACTCTCTACTTTGCTCATGGTAGGAATTGCTATTGATCTCTGTACACTTTTCATTCCCGAGTCAAGATACTGCTCTACCTGGTCACTGCCCTTTGTTGAGAACTGACATGAACTTATCTTGATCCTAGGTAAGAGGAAGATTGGAGGTTGTGTACAGGCTATTTGAGGCTAAAATGTGACAAAGTCTTTGATGTTCTTTTTTCACCAAACCTGAAGCATAAAAGATGTTAATTTTTTCTATTCTTAGGTGTTCTGTCTACTGGGGAGTGATTTCAATGATCAACTCCATTGATATCCTCCTTATTTCTAAGTTTTAGAGCCAAGGCTTATAGGAATCTCTTCCAGGCAATCCTAGCTAGCCTCGATACCATTTATTTTATGAAGTATATCAGAGGGTATGGTATCACATCCTCTCTTCCTCCTTCATCATCATTAAAACTACTATTGTGGTTAAAACTACAATGTTGGGAATATTCTTTCGGCAAATATGGCAGGGTAGGGTTACTGGTGTAAGGTGTCAGGTTTGGTGGGTATATAGGACAGGGTGCATCTGAGCAGGTTTCTATGGAATATCTAAATGTTCATCTTGTCATAGTGTGTTATATCAGTGAGTGGAGAGCCACATAATAAACAAGAAAATATTTTTAAAAATATTAAACGTCCATAGTCCTGCTATGTTCTCAATTAGAGGACAAGAATCCTTGAGAACGTGGATATAGAGTGAAATAGAATAAAAGAAAATAGACCAATATATCAAGCCCTCAATATTATTGCAAGCAACTAAGAATCTTATTCTTCAAAAATTGAAACTTAATGATTATCATAGGTTCCAAGGGGAGGGGGAATGAATAATAGAATAGATGGAACATAGGGCATTTTGAGGGCATTAAAATTGTTCTACATGGTCTTGCAATAATGGATACAGGCCATTTTAAAATCCGTGATTACCTATAAAAGTGTAAACCATAGTGTAAAATGTAAACCATTAACTATTTTTAATAGCAATGCTTCAATATTTGTACATCAATTTTAACAAATGTACCATTTGCATGTAAAATGTTATTAATAGGGGAAAGATGAAAAGAGGGAGGCAGTTGGGTATATGGGAATCCTCTATATTCTCTTTCTGTCTTTTCTGTAACCTAAAGCTTCTTTGAAGGTAAAATGAGAGAAATAAGACACTGGGAAAATACACGGAAGAAAATGTCACTGTATATACAAGACAACAGATCGTAATGATGAAATACAAAATGTCTAAAAATTTTTTAAAAATTGTATGTTATTTTAAAAATTATTATTATTATTTCATTTTATTAATTTTATTTGGTTGTTTTGTTGGTTTCATTTTTGGGGAGATTTTGGATCACAGCAGGGTGTACACAGCTGTGGCACGGGAAGATCACTGGTGTGGGGTGTTGGTGGCAAAGGGATGCATGGGGAGGTGATCAGGTGGGGCATGCCTCTGGGGTATGTGGATGTGTTCACATGTTCACACGTCATTGTTTTGGTGGGAGGAGACCCACACAGTAACAGAGGGAGTATTGGGTTCCCATGCTAGGAAGTCCTGCTACATTCTCTAGTGGGAAGGCAGGAATCCCCCAAGTGCAGGTGCAGTGCCTGGTGAAGAAAGAGGGACCACTGTTCCAGACTTTGGTGCTTTTGATTGTGCTTGTGGACCTTTTCTTGTGGGGTTGAGGCTTGGCTTAGTGTTGTATGTTGCCTGGCAGTTTCCACCTGGGGACTTCTTTGTTGCTCAGTTGTGGCCTCTCTCAGGGCCAAACTCAGCATATAGATGCACTGTCAACTTCCCCCCCAGTGTTGGTCATGGCTCCCTGGGATAACACTCCCTAGCACCAAGGGATTGTTGCTGGGCGTCAACTGGTAATGTGTCTGCAGGAGGACCTTTACCAAAGGGGGGAAATGGTAGATATAGGTAAGTTTTTGTGGCTGGGAGATTTGGGGGTGCATTGGGAGGTTGTTCCAGAGGTTACACTTATGCATGTCCCAGCAGGATCTCATTGACTGCCACAGTGAACAGTGTCTCAAATAGTGGGGCTCCTGAGGGATCTGGAAGTGTCCAGGCACTGTAGGCAGAGCAGACATCTAGGGTTTGGGTGCCCTGTCAGTGGGCCCTTCTTTGGAATTTATGTTCCCCAGTGTGACAGAATTGCATTGTTTGTAGTTTCCCTATGCATGGCTCTTCTGCCCCTTTTGTTTGAACCTATGATTGGCACTGTCCTTTTTGAGTGTATGTCCCAGGGACTTGGGTCTTTGGTCCATCCATGTGCCGGTTGAGCCCTGAATCTCAGCAGAGTTGCAAAACCTGGTCTCCATTTCATTGAACTTCACCCAGGACAGTTAAGGAGGGGGTGATGATGGAAAATGCCCATCTGGGGGAACAGAGAGTGTCTGCTGCTGCAGGTGGGATGGTTTTGTCCATCTGCCTCTTGGGATCTAGGCCCCTCTCATTTGGAAGCAGGATGGGCATCACCATCCCAAAATCCTCAAGATTGGGGAATGAACAATGGATTAAAGTAGACTTATTATTATTCTACTATAGATTTATTATTATTCCAATAATGGAAGAAGTTTTATCATTGATATAAAGTCAGTGACCACCAGAGGTTCTGAGGGATAGGAGAGGGAAGAATAGGTGTAATATGGGGTCATTTTGGGGACAATGGAGTTGTCTCTTATGACATTGCAATGATGAATACAAGCCATTTTATATTTTGTCATAACCTACAAAATTTTTTGGGACAGAGTGTAAACTATAATGTGAACTATAGTCCATGCTTAATAACAATGCTTCAACATGTGTTCACCAATTGTTACAAATGTACCATGCTGATGAAGGATGTTGTTAATGTGGGAAGGTGTGTATGTGGGAGGGGGAGGCAGTGGGGCATATGGGAATCCCCTATGCTTTTTATGCAGCATTTATGTAACCTAAAGCTTCTTTAAATATTCAAAAAATTTTAAAAAATAAAGTAAAAAAGATATCTATATTTATTTATTATTTATCATTTTATTTTATTAAAATTATAATCCCCAAGATCATTACACAAACTATCTGATGGTGGTCTTCACCAACCATCTTCAAGACATACTGCTGCATGAGGAAAGGGGTCTGCAACTCACTACCTTCATAAATTGCCCTTCAACTGCAGTAGACTTTTAAATACTTAACTTTTCCTACAAAGTTGCTGTTAGTATTTCTTAACAGGTGAATCCCATAGTGGTTGTTGGATATGTGGGTTTATGTGATGATTGGTAGGTGCCACCATGATTTGTCATGGATTACATATACTCTATTGTTTATTCTGACAGAGACAATGATTCTTTTATTTATAAAATTTATATTTTCATGTTTTGTAGATTACTGCTATAGCAGAACATGAATAATTTAATTTGTGCTGCTTCTTTCTCAAGTCCCAAGGGGAAACATAGAAAGAGAAAACCAAAGAGCTCTGCTGGAATTCATCATCTTGGGATTCTCCAACCTAAAAGATTTGCAATTTTTACTCTTCACCATATTCCTTGCTATCTATTTCTGTACACTGGGAGGAAATATCTTCATTATTTTGGTAACCTTGGCTGATCCTCGACTACATACTCCTATGTATTTTTTCCTGAGGAATTTAACCTTCCTTGACATCTGCTACACCACCACCAATGTGATGCAGATGATGGTGCATCTCCTGTCAGAGAACAAAAGCATCTCTTATGAGGACTGTGTGATGCAACTTTTTGCATTCCTTTTCTTTGTGGGGGTAGAGTGTCTTTTGCTGGTTTCAATGGTGTATGATCACTACATTGCAATCTGCAAACCCTTAAGGTATTCAGTTATTATGAATAAGGCTCTGTACAGCCAGTTAGCAGCTTCCTGCTTGGTTAGGGGTTTCCTCAACTCAGTGGTGCATACCGTGCTGACATTCTGTCTGCCCTTCTGTGGCAATATCCAGATTAATTACTTCTTCTGTGACATCCTCCTTCTGCTGGTCTTGTCCTGTGGGGACACTTCTGTCAATGAGTTCATTTGCTTTTCATTGGAGTCTTCATCAGACGGGCTCCTTTTCTGGGCATCATACTTTCCTACTTCTATATAATCTCTGCCACCTTGAGGATCCACTCCTCAGAGGGGACACTCAAATCCTTTTCCACCTGTGCCTCCCACATGCTCATTGTCCTTCTCTACTATGGCAGCTCCATATTCACATATGTACAGCCCATCTCGTTTTACTCATTGTCAATAGACAGGCTGATCTCTGTACTGTACAGTGTTGTCACCAATATGATAAGCCCCATAGTTTACATTTTAAGGAATAAAGATATCAGAAATGCTCTGAAAGCTGTGGGAGAAAGAGTAGCAACCTGCGAATTTCATTTCTCTTGAAATATGTTTTATTTTTCTCTGAATGGATAAATGATTTTAGAAAATTATGTCTTACTGATACTATCTGATTGCTTCTTCACAACATTACTAAAAAACCCTAAGAGTTAAAAGCTAATTCCAGTGATAAGACCAATGGGGAAAAATGTTAACAATAGATTAATCTGGGTAAATGGTATATATATGTTATTTGTATTATTCTTATTCTTGAAACGTTTCTGTATTTTTTAAATGATTCCTAAATAAAAAATGAAAAAGTTAATTTGAAGTTATGGGCATTAACTGAATATATGATGAACTTGTCTCTACATTGTGCATGTTATTTTATTTTACACCCAAATACTTAATGATGACTAGCTCTTTTTGAACTTTGGAGCAGATATCTGGACAGAAAGGAAGGGGGAGTCAGACACACAGAGAGACGGAGACAGAGAAAGATAAATTATTTTTAAGCAAAATTATAAGGTATTGGTTTTCAAAACCCCTCTTCTGACAGTTGACTGTGGCTTATGAGGTTAGAAACCTTCCTGTAATCTTGTGGTGATGCTTTATTGGGTAGCAGTTCTTTGCAAGAATGCTGATTGTGTGGAGTTGAAAGCCTTGTTCTCTTCCAGTGTCTCTAATTATTAGTAACTAGAGCATAAAGTATTAATTTAGATTTGAGAAGTCTCAAAGTAGTTCAGGATACGATTTCCTCCAATTGTGAGAATATCCTTTTTGACCAGTTTCTGAATGTCTTTATTTTATTTGTATGTCCTCAAGTCATTTTATTTTCTAAGGTAAGATTTTTTTAAAATTTAAATTTTGAAAGAACAATCGTACATACCATATAGGATTCCCATACATCACCCCAACAACAATACCTTGCATTATTGTGACACATTTGACATAAATGTTGAAAGAACATCATCATAATATTACTACTATTTATAGTCCATAGCTAATATAGTCCATAGCTAATATCTGGTGTATTTACCCACATACTATCCTATTATTAACACCAAGTATTATTACTGTATATTTGTTACAGTTCATGAGAGAATGTTCTCATATTTGTACTGTTAACCACAGTCCATCATTCACCATGGGGTTAACTGTGTTATACAGTCCCCTGCCTTGTACAATCCATCCAAAGTGTAAACTCAATGGCTCTCAGTTTCATCACAGGGTTTGTGCTGTCATCAGTTCAATCTTTTTCAGAATATTTCCATTACTCCAAAAGAAAAAAATCCCATCCCGTTGTGACAGTTTGGCATTGTTTATGAATTCCAATATTAGATATTGGATTATGTTTGTAAACTGGTCTGTACCTGGGTGTGATTAAATTATGATTAGGGCTTTGATTGGGCCACATCATTAGGATGTTGGGTCCTCACCCACCAAGAAAACTACATGGCAGAGAAGAGAGTTGGAGTTTTGATCCTGGTGCCCAGGAAGTAAACACACAGGAGAAACAGATACTTGAGGAAAGAGAGAAGGTTCCATTAGACATGGCAGAGGCCCCAGGAAGAGAGATGATCCATTTGCCTGACAGTTTACTGCTGGCCTTGTGGAGAGATCAGAGCAGTTGAGCCTGGAGAGAAATGAGCCTTGGGAGAGAGATGAGGCTTATCCCAGCCTACAACTGATATTGGAAGAAGCTGGGACCATGGAGCCTTAAGAGGAAGAGGAAGGCTGAACTTCGGCAGTCATCTTGCTCTAACACATGGCAACAGACTTTGGTGAGGGAATTAACTTGCGCTTTATGTCCTTGTGACTGTAAGCTTCTACCCCAAATAAATACCCTTTATAAAAGCCCACAGATTTCTGGTATTTTGCATCAGCAACCCTTTGGCTGACTAATACACTCCTTACACCCCCCCCCCATTATTGACCCTTAGCATTGATGTAGTACCTTTTTTGCCATTTTTGTAAAAATATTACAATATTACTGTTAACTATGGTCTATATTTTATTAGTTGTATTTTTCCCATGAATCTCCATGTTCTTAAACCTTGTAATATGGACATATTCTTGGATATGTACTATTATCCACAATCATCATCCACCACCAAAATCACTATGATATACAGTCCCTAGATTATCCTCTAGCTCTCTTTAAATTGGCATTAACATCCCTTGACTACCCCTTTTAGCCATATTCACATGTATAAATTGGCTGTTTTAATTATACTCACTGCAATGTGTTGCCATCAGCTCTATCCATTTCCATACCTTATTAAACATTCTGCATACATTCACATCAACTCCCCCTTCTCAACCCACATTCTACCTCCTAGTAACCTATATGCTGTAGTTTAATTCCATGAGTTTACTTATTGCATTTATTAATAGTTCATATTAGTGAGACCATACAATATTTGTCCTTCTGTGTCTGGCTTATTTCATTCAACCTAAGGTCCTAAAGTTTCATCCATATTGTCATATACTTCCCAAGTTAATTTCTCCTAACAGCAGCATAGTATTCCATCCTATGTATATACCACATTTTGTTTCTCCATTCATTGGTTTATGGACACTTGGGTTGTTTCCATCTTTTAACTATTGTGAATAATGCTGCTATGAATATCGGTATGCAAATGTCTGTTCATGTCCTTGCTTTCAGTTCTCCTGAATATATTCCTAGAAGCAAGATTGACAGATCATATGGCAGTTCAATATTTAGCTGCCTTAGGAATCACCAAAGTATCTGCTACAGAGGCTGAACCATTCTATATTCCCACCAACAATGAAGGAGTGTTCCTATTTCTCCACATCCTCTCCAGCACTTGTAGTTTTCTGTTTTTAAATAATGGCCATTCTGTAAGGTGTGAAATGATGTCCCACTGCAGTTTTGATATGCATTTCCCTAATAGCTGATGGTGTTGTGTGTCTTTTCATGTGCTTTTTGACCATTTGTACTTCTTCTTTGATAAAATGTCAATTAAAAAAATAGACCATTCCCTTGCCCCACTGAGTTGCCTCCCTTGGCTGTTTTGCTTGTTGTTTGCTCATTGTTTGTGCACATTGTCTGCTTCTTTTCCTTAGGAGGCACTGGGAACCAGACCCGGGACCTCCCATGTGAGAGGTGGGCACTCAACTGCTTGAGCCAGTTCTGCTCCCTGGACCATTTTTAAATTCAGTTGCTTGTCTTTATATCATTAAGTTGTATGATCTTTTTATATAACATGGAGTTCAAACCCTTATCAGATATATGGTTTCTGAAAAATTTTTCCAATTGAGTAGGCTGACTCTTCCCCTTCTTAACAAATTTATTTGAGGCACAAAAGTGTTTAATTTAGACATCCCATTTATCTATTTTTTCTTTCATTGTTTGTGCTTTTGGTATAAGATTTAAGAATCCAGTACTTACAAGATTTTGAAGATGTTTCCCTATATTTTCTTTAAGGAGATTTATGGTTCTAGCTTTTATATTTAGGTCCTTGATTCATTTTGAGTTAATTTTTGTATAAGGTGTGAGATAGGGGGTCTTCTTTCTTTCTTTTAGCTATAGATATCCAGTTCTACCAGCACCATTTGTTGAACAGACAGTTCTGACCCAGCTGAATGGATTTGACAGCTTTGCCAAAATCACATGATCATAGATGTGGGGGTCTATTTCTGAATTCTCAGTTTGATCCCATTGTTCAAAATGCTTATCTTTCCATGCAGGTGTCCTTTTCAACTTCTACTTGCTAGGCTGGCTATAGCCAAAATTCAAAGTGGGGTCTTCTCCAAACCCACTGAAAAGAAACTGTTCTCTGCCTTGTGCTGCAACTTCTGTCTTCCCAGAGAGGAGGACCTCCGTTCTCCTCTCAGTTATCTGCAGTGAGCCACGGGCTTTTCGCAGTGAGGATGGGAAATAGGTGCTGTTCCCACCCTCAGGGTCGAGTAACTCATGATTTTCTTTTTTGTCCCTTCATCTCTCTGTCCCTCTTCCTCTTGAGCTATGCTCAGCACTCTCCTGGTCTGCAGATCCCCAAAGTTGCTCCCTTCAGCAGACTTTTGCCCTTCCTTCTTTGTTTTTGTAGAGTTGAGTCCTGCCTGCTTACTCCAATACCATCTTCCTGGAGGTCCGTGCATTTTATTTGGTAAACAGCCATGTGAAATATGTTTCTTCAGTTAACCTGGCATTCTTAATTTTCTCTCTCCTTCTGGGGAACTACCCACTGTCTTATGCTCTGTCTCTTGAAACAATTATCTAAAAGTTTTCTTCCTTTATCACTTTCCTTCTTATATTAACTTTACTTTTGGGATCTTTAGAACATTTTCTTCTCAGCAATTTAGAAATCCTTCTTCTCATCTTCATACTCTCATTATATTGTTCTATTTGAACTGCCCAAATAATAATGCTTTGGTTCAGTTGTGCTTCATAGGAGTAGCCAAAAGTAAAATTATTTTGTACCCCTTTGTTTACTGCTGCTCTGGTAAGTACTTTATTCTCTAATTCCAGGCCCTTAGTTTGACCACTGAACATCTCAAATATCACCATATTGCAGATGTTGTACACATTAGGATTCTCCAGCCTTTACTTCTCTCTCATGCTCCAGTCTTAATCAAATGTTTACAGCATTTCCTCTTCAGCATTATTATGTTTAGACCCAAATACATCTTCCTATTTTTCAAAATCAGTTGACTCTCAAATTTATATTAGTGGTATTGCCCATAGGATTAAAACCTTCTCATTTCATAGACCCTTTCCTTTCCAATATGTATGCATGTGTGCATGTGTTGCTTATTAAAGTATTTACTCACTGGAAAATCCACTCTTCCATATGTTAATTTTTGAAGCAGTAGCTGGTATGCTGCAAACTGCATTCCTCCCTTGCTGTTTCCCTGTTAGGTCCCACAGAAAGAGAGCACTATGAGAGGCAGGAAAACTGACTTGCTCCTTTCTCTTTCTCCATGTTTTTTTTTTTTTCCAGCATTATCCCAACAATGGTTATTCTATTCTATTCTAGTCTAGTCTAGTCTAGTCTATTCTTATTCTATTCTGAAAGATGATTTAGATTACATAAATGTTACATGAAAAATATAGGGGATTCCCATATACAACACCATTTCCCCTCCCACAATTTCCCCGTTAACAACATCTTTCATTAGTGTAGTACAAAGGTTTTTCACCCTGGCAACTGTTATTGGATCCAGTAGTAATTGGCTCTGCTTTCCAGTTTTTTACTCCAGACTCCTAGTCCAAGCCTTGTCATATGCCTTCAGAGGCTGAAGCTTCAGGCAGGCTTAGTACCCTGCTAAGGCTCTAGATTCCAGCTATACAAGGACTGATTTTGTACTTCTAAGATACTAGTGGGACAGTGCCCCCTTCTCAGGGGTCTCAGTCCCATCTCAGTAATGGCCTTCCTTAAAGCTCCTACTCATACCCTCAACACTTCCCTTGCTATTTCTGTGTTGCCTCAGATATGCTTTTAATCTTTTATTCCTTCCACATGCATGGCATGCATGTGCACACACACACACTCACACCATTATTTGATAAGATCAATCATGTCTTCAAAATGTTTCTCATGTATATACTTTAATTGTCATTACTACTAATACCATTTTCCAGAACTTCACCATAAGACTAGACTTCATCAATTATTCCAAACTATCCTTTCTGCCATTAGTTTCCCTTTTTTATTTTGTGCTTATTCCCTAGATTAATCATCCTACAATACTGTTGTTAATTAGAAGTCTTGAATGGCTTCTTCAAGAGGATAAATTCTGAGTGTATTATCTTGGCAAACTGCCTGCTAATCTGCTTCAACCAACATTTTTATCATTATGTCCCAATTATTTTTGAATGTGTATCTTTTCCCTTAACTTTCTCAGATATCACATTTTATCTTCCATTCGTAAAAAAGGTCATGAGTGTAGATAAGAGTGAATGACAAAATCTTTTGTATTGCATCTTTTCAGTTTGGTTTCAGGCAAGGAAGAACTTTCTGTATAAATCTTTTCCTATGCCAGTCTGCTTTAATTGACCCATCTATCTTATCTCCTTTTAGAAATATATCATTTACTATGATATTTAGCACATAGTCCTGCCTCTATATTTGTATTGTGTAGTATTGCTTAGTATTGTTTCATAAAATTTAAAATGATCAGAGTCTGAAGTTAAGAGAAGCAATAAGAGTGATTTAGAACTATAATCCAGCAATGTGGGGGAGTCAGAAATCATGATTATATGAAAACCAGTTGGTTAAGTAGTTGTTTTGTTTGTGACTAAAGTTATTAACTCAGGAACAGCCACTTTCCCCCCATAGCTGGGAAGTCAACATAGAGCCTCATAAACATGCAAAAAAAAAAAAA
>JAQZBX010076683.1:0-14393 GCA_029593785.1 Cabassous unicinctus | reverse complement strand
CTTTAAAAAAAAAAAAAAAAGTGACACAGTGTGAGCCAAGATGAGACACGCTGAAAAACCAGGAACTAAGGTGGCGCAGGTGGCAGAAAGCCTCTCTCCCACATCAGAGGTTTCCAGGATGGAATCCTGGGGAAGACATGAGGAGAATGATGAGAAGAGAGGGCAAGAAATGGACACAGAGAATTGCCCAGTGAATGGAGACAAAAAACAGCAGAAATGGGGGGAGGAAGGAGGGGTTAAAAATTGATAAAAATAAATAAATAAATCTTTAAGAAAAAAAAAGATGCTTAGCTCCTCCAAACACAAATAAGGGTTATTTTATCATTTAGAGCTATAAGCATTTTGGTTAAAAAAAAAAAGTGACACAATTTTTCTGATAAATACAACTGTCAGACTTCTGGCTCCATTCAAGATGGCGCAGCCACACTCCTTACTAGCCTTTTCTCTTACAACAACAAAAAATGTAGGCATAATAAACTGAACATAGGAGACTGAAGGGTGGAAAGAAAAAAGCAAGTCAGCTAAGGCCCTCAAGACTTGAGGAGAAATGTGGTGGTGAGTTCCTTGTGCCACCCATATATCCCAAACACGGTGCTAGAGAAGTGTATAACCCAGAACAGAACAAAATGCTGCAGAAAGAGAGGCTTTTCCTTTAGCCAAAGGACCAGGAAAAGGCACAACAAAGGCTCTTTTGATTAGGGCCACCCCCTCACCCAAGCTCCAAAGGAAAAACTGCCCAGGTGTGGCTAAACAGGCAGCTGAATGTCCACTGCAGTTGCAAGAACAAGGCAGAGTGAGGTGGTGTGAATTGGTGCTTAGCTTTTGTGTGGTGGTATCAGCAGGGTGCATCAGAGAGCTGCAACCTCTGATGAGACAGCAACAGTGAGGTGGAATGACTCAGAGCAGGTGGTGCTCCTCCCCATCTCACCCAGTCTCACCTTCCCCCACCCCCAATCTCAACCTCATCACCTACTCACCACCCAATTGCTCTCCAGCCCCACTAGTGCCCTGGCTATGCCCTGGCTATTCCTTGAACACACCAGGAACTCACTCCCACATCAAAAATTTTGATGGGATGCTCTTCCCCAGGTATCTGCATGCCTCACTTATTCCTCCTTCAAGTATTGCTCAAGTGACCCTTCTTGGTGATGCCCTCCATGACAGCCTTTAAAAATACACTCTCCTCCTCCCCCACACTCCCAACACCTACTACCTTAACTCTAATATTATTTCCATAGCACCCTCACCTTTTCATGTACTAAATAATCTACTTATATAGGCTGTATATCCCATCCCCACTTAGAATATAATCTCCAGGGCTGGGATTATTTCCCTTTTTTTTTTTTCTTCATTGCTCTATTGCCAGCAAGAGGGATTATGCCTGTCACAAAGCAGACCATCTACAAATACTTGTTGAATAAATGAATGACTGAACATTCTTGGCAACATCCCTATCATGACAAGGAGAACTCAGTCACATAGTGTTAACCCAGTCAGATCAAAGACAATACACCAAGGTGCAGTTAAAAATAATGTTAAAAGAGTTTTGTGTTTTTTTAAGATTAATTTTATTTATTTATTCCCCTCATTGTTTGTGGTTGCTGTCTGCTCTCTGTGTCCATTTGATGTGTACTCTGTGTCTGCTTGTATTATCTTTAGGAGGCACCAGGAACTGAACCTGGGATCTCCCATGTGGAAGAGAAGTGCTCAATCACCTGAGCCACCTCAGCTCCCTGGTTTGTTGTGTCTCTCATTGTCTTTCCTCTTTTTGTCTTTTTTGTTGTGTCATCCTGTTTCTTCATCTTGCCACACCTGCCCACTGCACCAGCTCACTTCTCCAGGAGGCACTGGGAACCAATCCTGGGACTTCCCATGTTGTAGGCAGAAGCTGAATCACTTGAGCCACATCCTCTTTGCAAAATAGGTTTTGAAATATGTATATTGAGCACTTACATTGGGTCAGGCACTGTGCTAAGTGCTGTACATGAATTATTCCTTTAAAGGTCTCTGAAATCCTGTCAGGAGTCATCTTATACTATTTACAGATGGGAGGGAAAGCTGAGCTTTAGAGCGTTCAGGAGAAGTGCCAGTGGTCACACAGAGGGCAAGAGGAAGAGCACAGACTAGAGCAGGAGTCAAATCAGGAATGTCTGTCTCAAAACCCCAAGCTCTCAATCTCCAAATTATACTGCTTACCCATTCCATAACTTCAGGTCCACAAAAGGCCACAACAATGTGGTGCATGTGGGCAACAATCCAATGGCCTGCCTGGACAAAAGGATTTTCAAAGGTTCCAACAGAACTAGAGAACAAATGGATTACAGCATATTTATCATAATATATAAACAATTTAACAATAAAGAGGAAGATGCAGATGATGATGGTGAGAGGGAAAATTCTATTATTTATTGAAGGATTAACGTGATATGCAAACCTGCCTTTCTTCAGACCAACTTGTATAAATACTATTTCTTGATATTGATAAATATTGGTCAGGAGAGCATTTGGGGTTTTGCTTTGACAAGTATGCAAAGTACAAATATCATGTTGCAAACTACTGGCAATTCACACAACTTGATCATGAGTTGTGTTCTGTTAAGAGTTTGTAAGATGAACTAAAAAGGTGCATCAACAGAAGTTCATTGCCTCCATGTGGAGAAAGCCAGGAAAGCAGGTGGGGGCAGTGCCTTAACTTCTCCAGGGGGCAATTCTAGTTCCATTTCAACCGTAGGCAAATAGACACCTAGAGGACATTAAGGATAAAATCCCCATGATAATTCTCACCAGAAAGTTTCTCTAAATGTATTTTACAAAAATCTATGTGTGCCTTTAAAGTAAAATAATACTAATGATGATTTTTTAAAAATTTGATAAAGAGCCAAAAATGTCTTTAAACCTTTTAACTCTCAAACAGCTTAAATTAATTGAGCTGACAATGCAGTGTGCTTAGCTAGGGCCTTTAAAATGATCATTCAGTTATTGAAGAGACAATTTTAAGTTATCCTCTCCAACAACAACTGTCTGTTCAGACAACTCCTAGTTACTGGTAATTAAAACATATCAAAACCATAAGGGGGAAGTGAATGTGGCTCAAGCAGCTGGGCTCCCACCTACCACATGGGAGGTCCCATGTTTGGTTCCCATCACTGCCTGAAGATGAGCAAGACAGTGAGCTGATGCAACCAGCTGGCATGGTGAGCAGAAGCAACAAGGTGATGCAGTGAGATGACACAACCAAGAGACACAGTGAGGAAACACAATGAAAGACACAACAAATAGGGAGTGGAGGTGGCTCAAGCAATTAGGCACCTTCCTCCCACCTGGGAGGCTCTGGGTTTGGTTCCTGGTGCCTTGAAAAAAGGTGAACAGACAGCAAACACAAACAAGGGGGTGATAAATAAATAAAAATAAGGAAATCTTTGGGAAAAAACAAACAAACAAAAAAACATTTGGGATCATGCTTCCCATTTCATTTTCAAGAACTAAACACACATACCATCTCAACTGAGGAAAATGCTAGAACTAAATGTGAGAGGTAAATGTCCAAAGAATAAAGAGCTGTTGTGTTCCCTTGTTAATTTGACCATGTGCTTGACATTGTGATAAGCATCAGGAACACAGAAAGGGAAAATACCCTTTGCCCACCACGGGGAAATTTGAAATCCTTATTAAGAAAACAGACATAGAAATCCATTATTACATTATCAACCAGTAAGTTCCACACAGAGAGAGGAGCGGAGGAAAACACAGAGGGAGAGACTAGTTAACCCTGGACAGTCAGGAAGAGCTATCATTTCATCAACTGTAAATCAATAAGAGGGATTTCCCAGGATCAGAAAGAGGTGAGAGGAACAACTGAATTCTTTATGAAGTAGGAATGTGAATCATAACCTTTACAAATCTGATTATTTCTTGTGGAAAGGAAGGCCTTGTTAGGAAGTAGAATAAAATAAATATGCAACATCATGACTGCCATTTACACATAGTGTTTCTCAACAGCCACTGAGGTCCTCATTAAAATGTCTGAAAACTGGGTATGGGATGATGGTAACCTGAAGAGGTCAGAGGAAAGGATTTGGATATAGAACATGAAACATCAACATTTGCCTAAGAAAGAGAACTGCTCACTGAGATGTCAGTTTGGCATGCCATAGTAACTCACCAGAGACAAATTTAGAAGCTTCCTATTTGGAGACTTTCCCCAACTGGTATGGGTAAATACTCTGCCCAAATTTATTGCATTTACAAAACAAATAAGAGTGTTTTGCCATGTATCACTTACACATCTATGATATGAGGCTTTTCTTATATCCCATGGCATCTTTGATGGAAGCTTTTAATTGGATTGTATTTTGGGTTGTCAGAAGCCAGAGCCAGAGCCAGAGCCAGAGCCAGCTTCCTGGGCCCATGACCTGTGCTGATGCACGGGGACCCTTGCTTAGAAGGACTCGTGCTTTGTTTAATGTTCTGCTTTTATCATCTTGAAATTCTTAACCACTATATGTTTGAATTTGTGTTTTGTAAGTTAAGTCCAACAGGGCAGTGACATGGAGCATATATACACAATATGCATATCTATCATTCCCTACCACCCCATTAGTATGTAGCATTCACAATGTCCCTTTAGCACAAATTACAATGAACCTGTGATGGGTAGGAGTTCAACAAGACTCAATATGAGTACAAAGGTAAGCATGTTACCTCTGTGAGTAAAGGGGATGCTAACAGCTCCAAGAGGCCACACTTTCCTTTCAAACTAGAGCTTACTTCCAAAGTAGAAGGAAGATTTTTCTTCTAAAAACACAAAACAACCAAGGATTCCTATCATATCCTTTCTTACTCAAGTTGCCCTCTATTAGTCAATCACTTACAGTAAAAATAGCCACAGAAGTAAAGGGAAAGATAGGGCAACTAATGGTTCCTTTCCTTCAGTCTCTCCTTAATCATCATTAAGCAAAAAGTAGAGAGTATTTTTCAAATGTGTATATATCAAAAAGCAAAATAAAAATAGGTTAGTTTTAGCCCCAGGATGTGTATATCCATTGTGGGTGATGTCCCACACTGATGAAGGATGTTGGTGTGGGATATTGTGGGAGGTATGGGAGGTGGGGAACATGGGAATCCTTGTAATTTCTGAGTAATAATTAGGTAATCTAAGCACCCTTAAAATATATATATATATATAAAATAAAATTAAAAAATAGGTTAGTTTTGTGCAGTGTTTCAACTATTCTAGTAAAATGAAATACATGCACAAGTTTTAAGAGCTATGAAATAGGAAGTGTATAATTTAATGATTCCACATACAAGTTAAATGCTCTTATATTTATATTTCAAAGTAACACTGCATAAAACAAAGAACAGTAAAATTAACGTTAATAATTTAAATTTTTTATTTTTCTTTACCTAGAATAGTATTAAGTAGTAAAAAAAAATTATGAAAAGTAGAGATATTGTGGGAGAAAGAAAAAAGCTTTATATTTTAGTATCATTAATGGTACCTACCTTTCCTCCTACTTTTAGAGCAGGGGTCCCACATTTCAATTTGTCTTGTTAATTAATTAGCTGGTCTTGGGGTGGATTTGTGGTTTTCAATATATATAGAAATGAATATAGATGTAATTGTCTTTATGTACATACTTATGTATATATAGATATACACAGTATAAATATTCATATATTCCTTCATTCTGTTCACTGAGAAGAGTAAGCAGTGACAACCCAACAGCAATGAGCTCCCTAGCATGCAGATCTTGCTTTCTTGTTCTTCTTTTTAATGCTTTGCTTTTATTTTTAAACATTTTTTATAATAATTAAATTTATTTTTATAGAAGTTTTAGATTACAGAAAAGTTACATCAAAAAGTGGGCATTCCCATCCCAAAATCCACAAGACTGGGGAATGAACAATGGATTAAATTAGACTTGTTACTATTCTACTATAGACTTATTATTATTCTAGAAATGGAAGAACTTTTATCATTGATATAAAGGCATTGGCCACCAGAGGCTCTGAGGGAAGGAAGAGGGAATAATAGGTGTAATATGGGGGCATTTCCAGGACATTGGAGTTGTCCTGAATGACACTGCAGTGATGGATACAGGCCATTGTATAATTTGTCAGAACCTACAAAGTTGTGTGGGACAAAGTGTAAACTATATGTAAATGGTAGTCCACGGTTAGTAGCAATGCTTCGATATGTATTCATCAATTGTAAAAAATGTATCACACTAATAAAGGATGTTGTTAATGGGGAAAGTGTGTGAGGGATAAAGAGTAGAGCATTTGGGAATCCCTTTTATTTATTACATAATATTCTTTTAGTCAAAATCTCCTTTAAAAATAATAAAATATTTTTAAAAATATAGGGGAGGGAGCAGATGTAGATCAAGTAGTTGAGCACCTGCTTCCCATGTATAAAGTCCCTGGTTCAATTCCCAGTACCTTCTAAAAACAAAGGGAGAAATAAATAAGTGTTAAAACCAACTGTCATTGGGGAGAGGATGTAGCTCAGTGGTTGAGCATCTGCTTCCCTTCTACAAGGTCCTGTGTTCAATCCCCAGTACATTCTAAAAATATATATAGGGGATTATCATCTAAAACCCCACCCACTTACACAATTTCCCCTATTATTAACCTCTTACATTAGTGAGGTACATTTGTTTAAATGAATGGACCAATATTGAAGCATTGCTACTAACCAAGGTCTATAGTTTACATTACGGTTTTCACTTTGTGCTGTACAGTTTTATAGTTTTACAGGGCATTTTTAGGGCAGTGGGATTGTTCTGAATGATACTGCATTGACAGATACATGACACTATGCATTGGTCAAAGCCTGTGAACTGAGTCTTTTAAAGTTTCAATAGGCTCCTGCCACCACATGTGGTGCTGCAGCCACTCCCCAGGCCAGGGTGGCCTTGCTCTCTTACTCTCCACCTCTCCCAGTCTATCCTTCTTCCTTCTGCCTGCCTGAGTCCCACCTGCTCATTAATCCAATCTCATCTCACCTCACCATTCTATTTACTCCTCTTGCACACACAACCTGGGCCCTGGGAAGAAGTGATCTTATTTTCCAAACAAAAATATCAGGACACATTTTGTCACAATCATTTGAACTAATAAATAAAATAGGAAAAATCCTTTCAAATGGATGGAACTTTACCATTAGCTTCAACAAAAATGTAAGTACCTACATGATGTAGCTATTGTGCTACATCAGAATGCCTGTTTTTGTTTGTTTTTACCATATATACATCCTAAAACTTCCCTCTCTTAACCACATTCAAATATATAACTCAATGCTGTTAATTATGTTCACTATGTTGTGCTACCATCACCACCATCTATTATCAACATTTTTTCATCTCAAATAGACACTCTGTACATTATAACCCTTAATTCCATATATCCTACCCCTACCTCATCCCCTGTTAACCTATATTCTAGATCCTTCTGCAATGAATTTGCAGAATGCCTGGTTCTTACAGGAAAATTTCCTGAATGAGAAAGTATCAGATTCAAATTTGTTCAAGAGGTATTATCTAAATCATTCCTCCCTTCCTTCCCCAAGACACCCAAATTACAAAGAAAGGACAACAAATGAAAGATTATTAAAGGTTATGGTCAATATATCAGCTTTAAGGCTAATCTGTATTAAGATAGAGCTAATAACAAGCTAATATTTTAGTTAATTTTGAATGTAATATACCTGCATTTTGTGTAAAATTCAAAAGGTAAGAAAAGTTATACAGTGAAAAGTCTCTTTTCTACCCTTGCCTCAGTTCCTCAATGTGCATAATTCTAGAGATAGTCTATACTCTTAAACAGGTTTTGACAATGTGAGACATTATGCTAAGGATTTTGCAGATAGGCTCACTTAACTCTCAGGAGCACTGTATGACACAGGTAGTATAATCATTATCCCCAATTTACAAGTAAGGAGACCTGCTTGAGGACAGAAGTGAACAAGCAAATTTTCCAAAAGTCTCATAGCTCTTGAGGGAGAAGAGTCCATGTTCTCAACCTCCCCCCACTGCCTCCATGGGTTGTAATGGGGTGATTTAGAAAACACTTACTCCCTTTTCCAAGGTCTTGGATGATAACTTTACTATTTTAATCAGCATAAAATCTTGAAGACTTTATGATGAAGACTGGCTTTAAATATTCTTTTCTCCTAGGATTTACTTGATTCTAAGTCTCTGATCAGAAAGGCAACTCCCAAAGGTCACATTCTTCCTAAAGGCACATGGGACTTACCAGAAGCCATTTTATGGTGGCTCTGAGAATCCCATGCTGTGAAGCCCCCACCTCACCTACATCAAATGCATGTCCTCACCCAGCCCCAGCAAATTCCAGTCAGCAGTAACCCCTTAGAGACTGTGTGTTGACTGGATGCAGATGAAAATCTGACAAGATTTACAACAAAATAGATATGTCATTACCCAACCATGAAATGAAAATATTCTAACTTGTCTCTGAGTTATCTAAGAAAGAACAACAAACATTAACTCTTTATTCCTCATAATTCCTTAAAGGCTCAGTCATTACTACCTATATTCTACCATTGAAGAAGCTGACATGAGATTAAGAGGTATCAAGATCAGCAGAACTAACATCTGAATCCTAAAATCATCTCCTGTTACCTGGCTTTATGTATAAAAATTCTGAAACAAATGCAATACCAGAAGGTCATGGAAGGTACTCAATGAAGGGATTTGAAGCAGAAAGAGCTCCCTGAAGGGCCCTTTCCAAACTGAAATGCTGATTCTGCTGCTGGCCCTTTAGAGAAGGCCTGGCCTCTCCTTCACTGGAAGCAGGCTGGCCTGTACACTGAGGAGCTGCACACCTGGGAACAGAACATGTCCACAGAGAAATGGAAACCCCTGTAATCCTGTCACTTCAGCATGTGAAACCTCACCCATACAGGCACCAGGCTGCCTGCCCAAAGGCCACAGAAACATCCTTGGGCTCAGGGTCTCCTGTACTGCTATGTGGAGCAACTCAAGATGGTGCATTCAGGAGGCACTGGGGAGCACACAGAAACCTGACTGCCTGGGTTCAAATCCCAGCTCTGCCACCCACTAGCCATGTGACCTTGAATGACTAATAGCTTCTGTGCCATTTCCTCATCCATAAAGTGACAAGAGTAGAGTCAGCTCACACTAAATGATGACTGCTATTATTGTTGTTTTTGTTTAGAAAGTCTTGTCCAATCCAGGGCCTGTCCCCTTCTCACAATGTCCTTATCATAGTATATATGATAGTATTCCCCCCCCCTTTGAAAGAAAAACTCTTCTTTCAACCAAGCTCATAGAAATAACAATAAGAACCTAGATTTTTCAAACCAAAGACTTACATTAACTATTTCATAAAATGATGAATGGGAGCTAAAAATCAGAAAGGTCTCACAGAATTCACACTCATGAGTAGGAAGAAGCTAATTTAAATCAGTAGTTTAACTCATTTCCACAAATTTGCATTCCTATTGTTTAATGCATTATAACCATAGTAGACATTCTCTCAACTAAGAGACAGTTTTGAGCTTCACTTTCTAATGATATAATCTATTTAACTCCACTGATTAGTTTTCATAATATTTCAGATTAGTTTTACTATCAAATAACATCCCATTTAAAATATCAATTTAACTTTTAAATCATTAGGAAACAAAATATCCTTAATTTAAATATATATTCATGATTTTGGGTGTCATTTTCACCAAATTTCTTTAGAGACAGAATATTAATTAGCAACAGGGATAGCTAACATTTAATACACACCAATTACTTAAGAAGCTAGGTGTTATTTTTCCATGCTATCTCATCTTTTTAAGCAAGGGTTCTTAAGGGGTCTAAAAGCTTGAATTTAAATTAAAGAAAAAACATTAACAAACATTAACAAAAATGGTTAAGAACCACTGTTAATTCTTTGATGGAGGTATGGGCTCCTTTTACAGAAAAATCTCAGCCTTGAGATTGATTATTAAATGTTTCTGAGAGCTGTTGGCTAGCACCCATGTGACATTTTTAGCATAAAACATACAGAACTGTACTTCTCAACTATAATGTGCATGTGAATCACCTCTAGAACCTTGTTAAAATGCCTGTTATGATTCAGAAGGTCTGAGGTAAGGCGTTTCTAACAAGCTCTCAAAATTTGGTGAGATTTTGATAGCAAGGATCAACAGGTTGCAACAGGCCACAAATCACCTGCACAAAAAAACTTTTAAAAACTCAAAATTTTAAAATGTCAAAATTTTCTTTAAAAAAAAAAAAAATCACAGGATTGGAATTAGAAATATTCATATTTCATGATAGGATTCTGAACTTTCTAACATTAGTTTCATTTTCTAAAATATTAAATATATTTTATTTTTTTGAAGATACTTAGATTACATAAATGTTACACAAAAAAATACAGGGATTCCCATATGCCCCACTCCCCACACCCTCCCACATACACAGCATCCTTCATTAGTGTGGCACGTTCATTGCAATTGATAAACACATCCTGGGGCATTGCCACTGAGCATGGACCATAGTTCACATTGTAGTTTACACTCTCTCCCACAGTATTCTGCAAGTTATGGGAAGATATATAATGGCCTATATCTTTCATTGCAATGCCATTCAGGATGATTCCCAAGTCCAAAAAAGCCCCCATATTATACCTCCTTTTCCCTCTCCCTGACTTCAGCAACTCCAGTGGTCATTGTCTCCATAATAAGTCTATAGTAGAATACCAGTATGTCCACTCTAGCTCATACTTCATTCCCCAATCCTGAGGGTTCTGGGATGGTGATGTCCACTCTACCTCATAGTACCATTTTATAACAACTTCTTGTTTTCTTTTTTAGTTTAAATTTATTTTTTTAGTATTTTTAAAGATTTATTCCACCCCCCCTTGTTCTTTGTGCCCCCTGTCTACTCTCTGTCCATTTGCTTTGTGTTCTCTGTGTCTGCTTGTCTTCTCTCTAGCAGGCACCAGAAACTGAACCTGGGTCCTCCCATGAGGGAGAGAGGCACTCAGTCACTTGAACCACCAGAGCTCCCTGCTTTGTTGTGTCTCTCATTGTCTTTCCACTTTGTGTCTCCTTGTTGCATCAGCTCACCACATCTGCCCATCGCACCTGCTCACTGTCTTTCTAAACTTTGCCAGGAGACACCAGGCCCTCCAATATGGTAGGGGTGAGCTTGGGCCCTCCAATGTGGTAGGGGTGAGCTCAATAGATTGAGCCCCATCTGCTTCCCACCAGTTTAAATTTAGAATCCAATTTCTTGGACATTTCTGGGGGAGGGGCATGGAGGGTGTCCCCTAAAGCCCCTGATTTTTATCAATGTTGAAAGGCCAAATACAAAGAAAACTGTTGGATGCTGCCACACCCTTCAAGCAGGTCCCTTGTCTTCTCTCACCCATGCATAACCTCTCACTTTTATAATTCTAAAGATTAGACAACTGACAGAGTCAGGCAGGATCTTCAGAGCTGGGTGCAAAAGTTCTTCCAATTGAAAAGTGAAGCTCTACAACAAAATAGCACCTTACTAAAAGGCAAGAATAAAAACCATGGGCTTCAATCCCTGCCTGGCCTTAGGTGACAAACTCCCTGCAATGAGCTGGTAACATTTTGTACAGACTACTGTCTTTCAATATCTTGCATCACAAGTTGGTTCAACTTGCCAGTGCCATGTTCTATTTACTCTTAAAAGTCCACAGCCTAAACAAAAAAAGTTTACTGAAGGCCCTGTATTCCACCTGGGCCCCTCTCCCCCATTCTTTTTGCTAACAGCAACACCTAACAAAATAATACATACTTGAGAGCATTCCAGCTTACTGCAAAAGGTCAGTTTAAACTTCTACAGAGGGATAACTTGCTCCATTTGTTTTTCCTTAGAGTCCTTCAAAACTACTCTCCAGTCATCAGCAGAACAAGTCTCTCATGCAGGAGATAAAACAGTCTGATTCTGAAAGTTACAAACACTGATACCTTTATTTAAAGGGTGTTGGCACATTATATGATTGCCAAGGAATGTTCATCTGTGCACTCAAGTAAGCACAAGTTGGCCAATGCTTGAAAGAAACAAAATGCACATACATTGCCACTTAGCACAAATGGCTTCTCTGGCTGAAAATTTTGTTGATGGGCATCAGAGCTGGAGAATGTCCTGTCCAAAACAGAGCAAAGCAACTGCCCAGCGTGGCCTGTTACAAAACCACAAGACAGGGGCAGAGTTGACAGGCCCTGAGAAATGGCTCTACTATGGACAAGTCTAACAAAAAGTTCTCTGTTTCTCTTAACTCCTATACTGGCTGCCCTCCCAGAGTGGTTTAACTCTGGGTACCAATTGGGCAGTGCCAGCCACTGTGCTAGGGCAGTGGGCTCAAGGTTTCCTGTTCTGTCTTTAGGCTAATTTGGAGGAATCAAAACTCTGGAGTATAACCTGAAGACTTTGTGGACACATTGGGCTCCCCCACTACATCTAGGCTACATCCCTCCATTCCACAAATATTTGTTGGGTGTCTACCATATGCCCCACACTTTTCCAGGAGCCAGGTAGGAAACAAGACCCAGTCCACAGTAGTGGATGCAGAGACAGACAAGGACCATGGGATGGGGGTGGAGGTTGTGTGGGCCCCAAAACAGGCCTTTAGTGCCCTGGGGACAGCATGAGCCTGGGCCCAGGCTCCAGGCATCACCAAGTCCAAAAATGAAACAAGCCCTTGGTTATGAAGGTGGGGGTGGACAGGCCCAGGAGCAGTTGGTTCAGGTAGGAACTGCACACCTGAGGCTCAGGGTAGGGTGCTAGCAGGCTCCCAATGGACAGGGTCTCAGCACAGGTGGGAGGGCAACACAGGGATCCTGAGAGAAACAAGGGGTGCGGGAGACTGGGTCTGGCCCCACGCAGTTGGTGCTCGTCCGAGGCGGGCAGGGCCTGTACCCCAGAAGTCAGAGGGGTATGGGTAGGTGCGCGGTTATCCTCCCACCCAACACCTGGGGCCCCGTCCAGCACCCACCACTTGGCGATCTTGAGGCAGCTGAGTGTGCAGCGCAGGTGTCCAGGGTGGCAGCGCAGTCAGGGCAGGCCAAGGCGCTGGCTCCCTGGCTCTATGGTGGGCTGGGAAGTGCGGCTGGCGTCTGAGATCACGGAGGTGCTCCAGGCCTCACCCTCCAAGCTGCAGTGCTCCTCACTGCTCTGCATGCTGCCTCCGCCTCAGACTGCCTCGCAGTTTAGGCTTCTGGCGCCAGGAGCTGGCGGGCTCAGCGGGGTCCCGGCAACGCCGCCACCTCCCGGCTGACTGCCCAGAGCCACCCCCAGCCGCCGCCTCCTCGGCGCCTTGCTGTGTCGGCTCAGGCTCGGCTCCTGCCTCGGCAGCGGAAGGGAGGGAGGTGGGAGGGGGAGGAGCAGGTGTCCCCCAGCTCACTATTCGGCAGCGCTCCCCTGCTTAGTGATGTGGAGGGCCTGGGACCGTGCCTGGGGTCCTGGGGGTGGAAACATGGGGCACCATCCCCTCAGGCCCCGCCCTCACCTGAGCCACGCTGCGGCCCAGGCAGGTTCTTTCGTCTTTGGTGGTCCCTGCAAGCGCTGGCAGGCACGGAAGGAATGGAGGCAAAAGTCGGGGGAGCTCGAGGTAGAAGTAGGAGACATGGAGTTGTTGCTCAGGGTGCTGCTTGGATTTCTCTGCAGGCTAAAAGAGACTGGCTAGCATCTGGGCTCCTTTACTGAGTGCTTTGCAACAAATCAGTTCTGAGGTTAAGTCAGGGCAGGAGTGAGGCAGAGATGAGGTACAGGTGTGAAAGGGGGTCGCTGAGTACAGGGTCTGCACTAACAAACACACTGTAAATATTTGTGAATAATGTCCAAAATTTCGAATCCACCACCCTGACCTAGGAGAGGCGCTGGCACACAGTGAACCTCTCTGTTAGTTTCTTATTTTAGCTAAAAAGGCTTTGCTGTCTCTGTCTAAGCATAAAGTCAGGTTAAACACAGATTTTGCACTGAAGGGCATTAATTAGGGACCAATTTGCAATTCAAGTGTGAAGGCTAATTTTAAGGTTAATAAAACACTGATTTTCTAAGAATTGTTGCTTTGATATTGAGCCCTTACACACCTCAAAGACAAAAGGTTTCCAAGCTTTAGGCATGAGCAACGCACTTGAGGAAGGCATTATTATGATTCCCATTTTACAGAAGAGGGGACAAGGTCTCCAGAGCAGAAGTGGTTTGCCCATGGTCACACAAATTGGTGGTTCCTTGTTGCCGTTCAGAAACTGGGTCCGTGAAAACGGTGCCGCAGATGAGAAAGAAAGAAACAAAGAGGAGAAAAAACTGGGATCAGGGGACACTCTGTCCAATATGGAGAGAAGAGCCCAGCCACATCATAAAGTGTGGCTT